>JBCFXI010001131.1:0-73782 GCA_038496175.1 Ampulex compressa
GAGCTGATATTGCAAGGCTTGTGTGTGAAAAAGTTCTATTAATTCTACACAGTAGTTTTTGGTTGGTGAAAAACGAAAAACAAAACGAAATGACTTTCCGAACAACCCAATACATTTTTTGTTTTCTCTGGGTTTCAAGCATCGAATCAAATTTTACTTAAAAAAATAATAATTATTTACAACCGCTATCAGGAATAAATACTTGTTATATAATAAAAGAATAATTTCTGCAGCCATTAGTGATCATAAATTTAGCGTAAAGTGAACTCAGCTTGAGCCGTGTGGACGAATAGGCAACAAATTCTTTAAAGTGTCGACTACCGGCACCTCTACCTTAAGTGCTTCGAGATTTTCGCGGCGCGTTTCGAGAAATTAACGTTCCCCGTAATTGGGCAACCGCGCACCACCATATGGAGCTGCGAGGCAAAGAAGATAAGGGAGAGTACAAAGCTGCGTTGGAGCGAAGGAAAGAGATAAAGCGTTTCTCACAGCTGTTACTCGAATCAAGTACGATGAGCCTGGTTTATTATATCAAGGAACATTGATGCCGGCGAAGGCAGGCTGCTGCGACGAGTTATGAACCATTGTAAAAACTAACAGAAGCGCGTACTGTAAAGACTAACAGAGTCGCGCGAGGAGCGCGTATTGATCGAAATGAGTAACATCGTGGCTTCTAGAGGGAGGACTCGCGGTATTAATCCGATCCTGATGATCGGTGCATTTTCACGATAAATTCTCGTTCCTTCCTTTTTTCCTTTTTTGACGAAAGGAAAATAAAATTGTTCTTATAATCGTTATAATTTTCAATCAATATAATTTTCAGTTTTCATAATCAATATAATCTTCAGTTAAAAATTGATACTCTTTTTAATTATTAGGTCTGCAACTTTGCTTCCGCTGTTTTTCTCCAGTCGTTTTTACCTCAAAATAGTGGTTCTTCAACACGGAATACATACACTGCCCGAAAAATGCGAGAAAAGAATGGCCAAGGATGGAAAATACTTTCGAATCACAAACGTGCGACCAGTTTTCTACGACAAAACCTCGAATTTCGGCGTTCCAACGGAAACGAAGTTGCGCACCTATCAATTCCCTATACTCAACCACCAAACACGCGAGATATTTTGCTACTTGCGTAGTACAATACGATCTTATGCCACGGAATAACTCATCCGTGGTATCGCAGGAAGGATTTCACATCGTGAAATATTCAATTCGTGGTTACGAAGCGGTCGAGTAAAAGCATTCGCTAAAATTCCCTGCTCTTCGGTCTCATCCTCGCCGTACATCGGACAGGATTTCAGCTTTAAGCCGGCGGCGAAAAGCCGCATGAATATCGCGTTCGATTTATCGCAGATCAAGAAGACTCCGGGAACGAGCCCGGCCGCGGGATCAGGAAGAAAATAGAATTTGGAAGAGAGACCGGGCGAAAAGGTGTATATACCAGCGGAGCGCTGGCATAGCTGGCCGCGGGTTTCCACGTAACGCGCCGCCCATTCTACGAACTCGTGCACGTGTGCAACGCCGGATTCAGCTGCCTCGTTCGGTTCACGAATGAATTATCACCCGTTCGGTGCTCGGCTCTTTCATTTCCAGTCCACACGCGGTAGCTCCGTCCTTTCCTCTCTTTGGTATCGGTCGAGCCTGCCGTCAGCAACGCTTTTTCCCCATCCCTTCGCGATTCCACCTCGCTCTACCCTATTCTCCCCTTCCTTTTTCCATTTCCAGAGGCAAGATATTGTGCCGCGCTACCCCTTCCCACTCACCCTGCTTACTCCTCCTTCTTCCCCTCCCCCTTCTCCCTTTTTCCCTTTTTTTTTTTTTCTTCATTTTATGAACCCGCGTACACTTTTGGAAGGCCACTTCCTCGAGAACAAATTATCTCTCCCCTTGGACTTTTGCATTCGACGATACGACCTTCGGTGTACAACCTTTGCATTTGAGTCCCGATGCGAGCTTTGTGCTCCGCTCGGCCCTCCACGTGGCTGGGGGGAGATTAGAAGGGGTAGTTTGGGGGGGGGGGGGAGAAGCAATCAGTTGGGTGTTTTTCTTCTGAGCAGCGGGCCGCGAACGGTAAGGGAGAAAGATCAATGAGGGTAAATTGAAATTCCGTGACACGGAAAGAACTTTGATTGGCCGTAGGGAGGGACGAAATGATAGGAGAGAGAATTCGAAGTGGAAAATAACGTTGGGCGATATTTCTTTCCTGGCCGACGTATTAAATCGAATTTGGAAAATTGCGGAGCAACGGAATCAGCGTGCCGCCCCGCTTATCGTTTTATCCTCTCATTGGCGCACCGATCGTTTTTAATCTCCGATAAACAAGTACCTGCGGGAAATTTCCTAGCCAGGAAGGGGCTCCGCGGATTTCGCGACGGTACGGCCTCGCGCGCCATTGTTCATCGATGGAACATAGCGGGGAAAATGATCGTCCGGGAGGAGGTTTTAATCGAGGATCGCCGGACGAAAGAAGAACGATGGCGAGGGGAGAGCGAAGACACCGGCAATTGAATGTTTTCCTTTTGAACCGTGGAAGGAAATTGAAGTGGAAGGAAGTCTCGTGGAGGGTAAATTGGAATTCCGCGACTCGGAGAGAGCCTCGATAGCCGTGGGGTTAAAGAGGGGCCGCGGGAGGGGGGCGCGGGGCCTGGCAGGTCGAGGAAAAGCGGGGAAAGCGGCGGGAAAGGCGAGCGGAGAGTGGAGAGCGCGCCACCCAAGGAATATTTACTGCCATCTTCTCTACCACTTACCCACAGATTCCCTGCCCGAACTTGTAAACACCTCTTAACTATATAGAGATAGTATCTCGATTTCCCTTTCTCGTGTACCCTAAGCGGTTACGCGGACGTTATAACCGGAGGATTATCAATTATCCGCTTATCCAATGGTCCGAGTTTTTTCTACGCCCTTTTCCTATATACTCTTCGACTCCACTTTTATTCTTATGTTTCCCCCAATTTTCATTCGATGTATTTAATACCCCCTTTAATTATTTCCCTTTGTTTATTTATCGAATATGTTATTGAATTTTATGTGTTTATTGTATTCATTAATATGACCAGCATGAGAGTATAAGATGATTATTGTGTGTCCGAAAATAATGTGCCACGTGCGAAAGTCGATCTCATCAACGGAACTTTAACTCCAGAAAAATCAGAGGGTGTATAACTGCAAGTGTACAAATTTTATTACGTCCATAATGTTATTCTGACCAAAAATGATGTGCATACTTAAAGTCGATCTCGTCGAGGGAATTTTAACTCCAGAAAGATCAGAGGGAGTATCGCTACAAGTGTACGCTATGCCCATTATCGTGCGCTATTAGAAACTATGGAGGAAACGAGGTTAGGAGCGAGCCACCGATGACGTTTATCAATTAGCATTGGCCGCGATTATAATGCGCCCGGTTTACCTTTCTCTCGCCTCGTTTTTTTTATCTCCGCCACGTACCGGCGATCGTCCTTTTGCGCCGCTTTAATTGATTCGCGCCGATAGATTGGCCGATAATTTATCGGATTATTAATCGGGAGCGATGGCAATTTGGCTGCCGGTGATTGAGCTCCACGACGACTGCCGATGGTGTACGCCCTATCGACGCGTGTCTTTCATGGTGGCCGAGCGTTTTATCTGCGCGGCGGGCAATTAATCGCCGCGGTTTGTTCGCCATTTGTTTATTTGTTGCGAGGAGGGTAAAGGGATATCGGAAGTCGATGCTCGTCGCGCAGGTAAACTGTCGTTCGGTATAAATTCAGTCCTGAACACGAGAGTGGTTAGTCGAAATATTAAAATTTGCAGGGAAAATATTTGCATGGATGATATACAACGTCGGCCCGTAGGCAGACAGATGCCTCGATGGAAATTTGTAACGTGCTGCTTTTTGTTAACTCTCAAAATGATACCCGACGGAATATAAACGATATGGCAGTCGGCGATTACGTAATTTTTAAAAACAGCACCGCGGAACGAGCAGACAAGCGCGATGATCGACGCGGGCCTCGCGAAGACGAAAAAAAAAATGGATTGCGCGCGAAATCGACGAGCGGATTAACCTGTCGATCGAGTAACTGGGAGCGTTTTTGTAAGCGCAACTGAAAATAAGTAAAGGCGAAATTATTTCCTTTGGTGATGACAAAGGGGAATATAATAACACGGTTTATTGGTGGTGAGAACAAAGAATATTCTTTTTATATTTGCAGAATCAAGGAGCATTCCTAATACTTTATATTATCATTGCATTTCCTGCTATTATAATCGCAAATTGTAAAAATCAAGGCGCGTGAATTTAGCGAATTCAACTTCTAGCCAGAATGCGAATAGTTAAACATTCCTTGCTGATCAGCTTGTCTTGTTATATTCAAGTATATTCGAGTAGCCAGTTAACTCTTTCTTCATATACGAGTGAATCCTCTACGAATGACATTTCTCATAGACCTCGACACTCTGATTAACCCCCCTCAGATACGATCCAATGCACCTGGATGAAAAGAAAAACCTCGGCTATAAGGATCATCTGACGATCTATGAGCCTTCTTCTAACTTACAATAATTTATCGACGAATGAAACGATAGCGAATTTAATGCCGAGCAGGTAAATTGAATATTACCTCGAGGTCAGCCTGGAAGGTTAACGCGAAAAAAAGGATCGAGGCTCTCTCGAAATTCCGCACGTAGGAGGAAACACGTGCGCTTAACCATTACAAATATCGCTTGCGTAATCCCGGTGTCCGAAACGGCACTAACCCCTTACAAAATTCATCCGATGTTTACCCTCGACGATTATTATTCGTATCGGGCCACGCGAGCTACCATCCCGGAATCTATTTTCCGGCGGGCGCAATTAGCATATCGTACACCTTCGATTATGCCTGTTAGCACAGAAACGCAGCGCGCGATACGTTTTCATTCGACGATGGCCGCGCCTTCACCTGTGCAAACCCGCCCGTTGTTTATCGATTCTTGGATCAATATTTATCCCCCGGCCAAAGAAATTTCTCAGCGGATCGACCTTGCTTTTCGAGCTCGCGCGCCGCCCGGTATCAGCCGTATTTTTATGTTAAACGTGACATTGGATCCGCGATGCCGAGCGTGACGATCGAGCTTCGTGCCTCTTGAACTTGACTCATTTCCCGAACCGGTTGCTCGTTCCGGTTCGCCTCATTCGCGGTCGAATTGTTTGATCGCTCGAACGTTTTCCTGTTCCCCAGTTCCTGCGCCCGCGAATAATAGGGCATTGCGGGCGCGGCTTGTTCTAGGAAAAAAAATAATTCCCACGCGTACGGGTATTTTCGCGACTAAGTACATTTTTTGGTGAATGAATAAATTTTATGATAATACACTTGGGTTGTGATAATTGAATATTGAATAACTAGGATGAGCATCATGAGAAAAGAGGGAAACAAAGAAAATTGTTTAATATATATATATATATATATATACATAATCGCGAGCAAGGAGATAGTTAGGTGAGAATAGGTTTGTAATTGTTATAATATAGTTTAACTGTCCTTTCGTAATGTATTTTCATGGAGTAAGAAAATTTGATTGGAACGTGTTTTCCACTGAAACGTGGTATCTGGAATACTTTAATCACTTGTCACTATAATAGTGAGTAATGCTCTTGGCTCGGAGCACGGTTTGAGTTTGATAATGCCCAATGTACTTTCCGACTTTGATTATGATCCAAAGCAATTACGCCGTCGTATGTCGCAATGAGATGAATCGTAGTGCAAAGTGTTAAGTATATGTATACGTTAATTGGGCTTGAAAAAATGTACATGCCGAAGAACAAATCACTTTAATTCCCCGTATTGATAGTCACATCGCGTGCGTGTAGCGACTCGAAAAGTCGCATTAACGATACACGCCTAAGATACGATATTTACATACGTCAGCTCTTTCCAGTTTTATAAACCGCTCCTCGACATTATATTCCTCACAACCAATACCCTGCAATAGAGTGCCCGCATAAATTCAAATAAACTCTTGGCCGTTACTCCATCTCCAGCCATAGCAGGAATGCACGATTCATTCTTCCACTAGCGCGCCCTCTACCCCGAGAAAATATCTTTAATACAATCCATAATATTACTTGGCTGGTGCGAAATGGATTGAGCGTCTTGGACCGCAAAGGGTTAACGTATATACTCCTCGAGGCATTGCTTGGATTGGCCGAATTCCGGGCTGCGGTTACGGTATAAATCTTGCAAAAAGCTTGAACTTGACTCACTTCACGAACCGATTGCCCGTTCCAGTTTGCCTCATTCGCGGTCGGAGCGTTCGATCGTCGAGCGTTTTCCTGCCTCCATCTTCCTTTGCTCATGGATAATGGGCCGTTCGAGGAGCGGCGATAAATCCGCGCCGAGTGGCCTCGCATCGCGACCGAAAAACGTTATGAATAGCGGGACGGGCCTGGTGGAGGAATAATGAGGGCCTAGAAGAAAGAATTTAATAATCTCGTTAACCCACGGGACACTTTTATGCAATAAAGTAATTCCGTCTCAGGTCCGGCGCGGAAGATATATCGCGCTCGCGATTACGTAAAATATTACCGGTAACCCGTGACTCTTCTTCCCGGGAAATATTTAAATCTCATCGCAAGGCGTGCCGGGAGGAAAGCGTGCGTCGAGGAGCGCAGGGTTTTTATTTAAGAGGGCGAGCACTTAACCCTTGCACTCCGAGGCTTGCACACTCCTCACCCGCGCCATGTATACGTATCCTTTCGATTTTCGACCATCGCCATTGGTGTATTCCCCGCGAAGGGCTTCTCCCGGGCCTCTAGCAGGCCGGAATGCTTGCAAAATGGTAAGCTCTCTTAGAACACGCCAAGTGTCTGGAGGCTATGTTTGCGTGACTCAACTCTGCGATATGTAAAGTATTTCCCCCATTTTACGTTAGCCTCTCCGTATTGTAGTTTAAATAGTATCCCGAGATAAGAGATACACGAGGAGTATAATATTTTTAGGATGGAAACCAGGTTGCAATGAAGTAACAGCGAACATCCGTGATGTTATATTATTATATAGAATTATCATACAGCTTTTTATTGATATTAAATGTACGAAACGATGATAAGGATAATGCACATGGCGAGAGTGTTACTGAGAGTCAGAGGTAATAGTGTCAGCTTCGATGTGGCGTCAAAGGGTTAATTGGGTGTCGATTCGAGATTGGGCGTCGTTTCTGATTTATTCTCGACGAAAGTTAAAGCTCTGAACGTTATTCCCGTACGTGTGCGGAAAGTAGAGGCGGGCGAGCTCTAAGACGGCGTGGCACGGCCACGTTGTCCGTAATTGCTTAAGATTCGGGATTATTTTCTGATCTCATTATGCGTGACGACTGCGAGAAGGCGTGTATAATTAATATCCCTGGTGCAGCGCGTCACAAAATCTTAAGGTCCCTTAAGCTCTTAATCTTTTTACCAGTTCGAAAGGTGGCTGATATTGTCGAAAGGAATATATTTTACCACGGGCAAGCTGAGGCAGTAATCGAAGGATGTCGCGCCGCATACTCTTCCTTTGTATCTCCTCGTATTTTTCGGATAAAGGACGTTTCGCGCGAAACAAAACGTACGACGTAAGAATCGCATAGGAATCAGCACAGCATTCTATACACTTCTCTCTAAAATGCGCTGATAATGTTTTTCTTACATTTAAACAACTTTTTTACCCTTTTAAATCCAGCGTTTATTACTGAGTAATATTAAAGTATACAGGCTATACTATATAAATCGATACAACAACCACGTTTAAGTACGATATACAAAATCAAGGATAACACACTAAATCCTCTCTTCTATGCGTTTCATTTTCCAAAGTAAGGATCATTCGATTCTCCAATTTCGTCGTAGCACACTGCGTGCGCGCTAATGGGATCTAATCTTTCATAAATAAAAGGTAAACATACGTAAGCGCCCGTTTAGCGTTTTTATCCGCCACTGACGCGCCACGTCCGCGTAAAAAGTACGATGTTAAACGCGTACGTGGAAGGCTAAGAGCACGGGAGGTTCTTAGAGCTCCAAGAATGTTCCACTGAAAGCTAAGAAATCGAAGTCCCGAAACAACGAGCTGATGCGCCCTCGCCGCCCGTAGACGGCGGGAGACGTGGAGATGTAGAACGAGAGAGACAAATAGAAGGAGACGGTGAAACCCACTAAATCAATACTCTGCCATCGCTCCAACTCTGGCTCATCCCCTCGCGCCCCCTTAGCCGCCCTCCCCCCATCCCTCTCCCCGCCATCCTCCTTTGCCGTCGTTCCTCCGTTCTGTTCGTAGCATGCCACCCTTCGTTCCACCCCCGTCACGCTCTCGAGGCGAAACTTCTCTGGCTTTGCTTCCACGGGCTACTCCCGCAGAGAGTTCGCTACTACAGGGCTGGCATTCCCCTTTATACGCCGGTACGACCTACCCAGGGCGCACGAGATGTCGACGATGCACAGGAAATGGATTCGCGCTCGCGATGTCGTCCCTCATAATTTCGTCTATGGCCCGGTTTGCCAGCCGAGAGGCCCCGAGTATGGCTACGACTCTACGTGCACCGCAAATGCTCGACTCGGATGCACGCTGTGAATTTTGATGGAGGATCGGGATGCTTCGTAAAGTAGCGGGGAAGGTTCGCGAAATCTTGGTGGGCTTTGGAGATTCGACTTGCGGGCGTTTGAGGTTTGTTTTCATTGCTCGGGGGTTGGTTTTTGGGCAGTTTTCTTCATGTACTTGTGTATAGTACATGGGTTCGAATGTTTAGGTATTTATTTGAGGTGTATTCGTGGGGATGGAATTTGTTTCGGGGGTTGTCTTTGTTTGAGGAGCATCTTTGATGTAGGAGTGATATGTTTTTGGGTTTGATAGGAGTATGAAGCTTCTTTTATTTAAGGTTAATAAATCATTTTAATGGGAATTGTCATTGTTGCAGACAGTAATGTGCGATTGTTAAACGCACGATCGAGCTGTGTTACTGGTAAATAACCTATATACAATTTTATGTTTACCATTTATCTTTCTATTTTAATATCCTTAAGAGTTACGTGTTTATTAATCAAGTTTATGATGAATTATGTTATCCTTGCGATTGTAACAACCAAGTTTAACCTTGGTAGACGTAAACCAGTTAACATCGCGAAACTAGAACTTAATATATACAAGACAACTTGCGTGAATTATATTAATCAATAACGAGCAGTTAATTCTCACACTGCTTAATAATTCTTAAATTCTCCATCCGGTTTTATTCGACTAAGAATTCCAGTCGACACCACGATATAGTATATGAGAAAGTCCCTAGCCACTGGTGCATGGCTCAGGTAATTAAGCTTATAAAATTTAAGGAATGAAATCAAATTGAGAATCATAAATATAAGCCGGCGAATTAAGCCACATCTTTGAAAAGAGACGTGGAAAAAATTCGTCGCTGGAGTAACTGGACCTCGACTTTATAGGGTTAACTCGCTTCATTATTCTCCACTGCGCCGCGACTAGGTGAGCCACGAATTTGACCAATCGAGATAAAAACGCCTTCTAAGATATAATCGGCGACTCTCCCTCGGGCCAATGGCCTCGATCGCCTAGATGCAAGGCAAACCATGCCCGATCATTGCGCGTACGGCCATCTAAATATGGACACGTAGTAATTCTGCCTCTGGTCGATCTCAGAGCGCTCGATGGCCGGTCGTTAAGCGATCGATGAAGACAATGGAACTAGGACCCAATCGTCTCGCGCTTCTGGGCAGTCCACGCGGATATCACGCGCTTCATCAACGAACTGGGTCACGTAGTTCTGGTGGCACACGCTCACGCAAGCGTCGACCATTTCAGACGGCCGGAGAGCCTATCTGCGATCGTGAGATACAACCGGCTGCGTGCGCTCCGTGGAAGAAGTGGAAGGAGGAAGAGGTCACTGATTGCGAGAAGGACCCGCATAAGTATGTATGAGGGTACAGCCGTAGACCTTCTCTCTCGCTTTTTCTTCTACCTCCCTTTCCTCCTCCTTCTCTCTCCCCCCCTACTCTATCTCTCTCTCTTCCTCCCTCTTTCTCTGCAATCGAGGCCTAACTCAGCGAATGTACGGTCAGCTGCCCTTTTGACGCCGGCCGTCTTGCCTCCGCCATTGATGGCGCGTGTGAAAATCGACGTGCGTAAAAAGGACAGCCCGTACGATCGCTCTCCGCGCATTTTCACGAGCTGGAAACGGAGGCACGTGGGGAGCTCCGTATTCGTCGCTTGCGGAACGGCTCCCGTACGAATCCACGCTTCGCGAGCCATCGCCTCGCGAGACGTGCATCCTCGTACGCAGATTTCTCTTGTAAACGTCGAAGATCGTGGTGCGATACTCGTGAGTAGCGCGGGATGCGTTGGCGCGGCAGATGCGAGCCTGGACTTTCACTGAGGCCGCTGGAAATATCACTTGTTTCAATTTTTCCGCGTAACGCGTATGGATGTGTGCACGTAATACGTACGGGCATACACCGCGCGTGTACTCGGTGGTTGGAAATCCACCTTGGTTCTTTCGCTCGATCGTAATTGCACAGCGCGCGCGCGACGTCCTTGCGGCGGTGAAGGGGGTAGGAAAAAATGAGCGAGCGTTTATCCGCACTGGTATCGCACAATGAGAGAGTGCTGCGAGCATTCTAGGTACCGCGATGGGAGTGAAAGGCCGGCATATTATCCATTACGTTCGATATATAGAAAATTGATCGCACACGCGCGCGCACAGCATCGCGCGTCGGTGCGATTCAAAACCTATATTCGTCGGCCGTGACGGTATCGCGTAAGGCTACTCCTCGATCTTCACGAATATCGTTAACTTACCGACATTGTCGCCCGCGTTATATATCACCCCCGGTTTTAAAAATAACCGCATTTATTTCTCGGCCGTTTCCGACCAAGACGAAGGGCCAACGTTCAAACCGGGAGATTCATTCCCACCGCAAAGATTAATATGTTTATATTTCCGTAGGAAGGGAAAAGACTGGAAGTCTCGATTAGTAAATAAGAAAGACGGCCTAGGTTTTCCACTTTTCTTAAATAGAGTATCAACTCCCAAGGAGTCCAATTACACGGCCAGCGGCTTCTGCTTTGTTTCACGGAAGCTGCCCGTTGGCTGATGCCTCGTCTCCCTTTCTCTCCTTCTATCGCTCTCCGTCTACCTCACTCTCTCTCTCTCTCTCTCTCTCTCTCTCTCTCTCCAACGTACGAACTTCCTTTGCCGCTCTGCCAGCCAGCCTTGTGATTTTGCGATGCCACCTAGACTCAGCACCCCGCAACTTGGGCATCCCGTTAATTTCTTGCGATCCGGTGGACGATTACGGCACTTACGCGAAAATTTAGCGCTCTTAGCGATCCTTAAATCTTCGGCAGCGCCTTAAATTTCTGGGCCAGGGCTCCCCGTAAAAAGGCTAATACGCTTCTTGCTCCTCGCTATTCATAACGCGTATTAGCCTCGCGACCGGTTTAACCCTCGGATCCTCCTCGTCGAATAACGCGATTATGGTTTTTGGCCGCACAGGGCGCGCCGCTTGAAGGTGCGCGTAAGAATCGTCGATTGCAGTGAGCTTACCTCCGAGGGAGAGGCCCCCCCCGTGATTTTGGCAAATCCTGCTCGGATGCGCGAAAAACACGATGGTCGATCGTGGCTGGCTGCTTCGAAATAAATTTCAATAAAGCTCGCGGATTATCCCCCTCCGCGCTCGCGCCCGTTTTCTAAATATTGCTCCAGTTAACACCCGCACACTTTCCAATTATGTCCATGGGAATGCTTTTCCACGAGCTTTACCTTGATGCTCTTACATTAAGCGGGCATTGTATAATGAATTAGCAGTTGCGATGCAGTAGGATAAGGGGCTAATTTCCGAAACAGGCAATTAGAACGGGAATAAGTGATGTAATGCTAACTAATAGCACGCGGGATTTCATCGAGCGCAGAAACCGCGATTAATATTTATAACGTAACGCACTCTTTAATCGCGTAGTTTATGTTCCGCATTCCCAGCACCGAAACCGGCAATATCGTTCGGTCTCCGTAATTAATTGTGCCGGCATATTTTAATCCACGCAACGATAATTAAGCGGATCCTTTAACCGTTTCGGGGGAGCATTTTTTCGAGTTCTCTCCTTGACCGCGCCCCTCTACCCGGTGAGTTTCAGTTTACAAACACGATTTCGCACTCAATCGGTCAAGTAAATTGGATCGGAACAATTAAATATCTTATCCCAAGCGTTAATGTAATTTACGATATTATCTTGCGCCATATGAAATTCCTATTACGGGCTCGTTTGGTCTTATTTACCGTCCAATTATTCATCAGGCTAATATTCGAAAGTTACGCAAGGATTACCATCCAAAATTCCTCGACAAATCATTGTGAAATAGTTTCGTGCTGGAAGATTATATATAATTAATTAACATCGCAGACGTAAGTAATGCGTAACTATAATACACTGGAAAGTATTACAAACCGATTTCCAGCTGTAACGATTTTTAACTCTTTGCGCTCGAGAGGCTACTCTCGCTCGCTACGGCGTTTTCACGCGGCGAGTTAGAAGCGTCTTTGTCCACGTTAGATTTTCTTGAATGAATACTTCAGCAAAAAATTAGCAACAAAGTAAAATAATGAACAGCTCGAAGATCGAAGGATCATTTCGACTTGCCACTCTACTCGAGCAAAAAAGTTATCAAGCGCAAAGGGTTAAAGGTATATTAAAACGATACACCGTCGTATTATATATACAACTTTACTTCCGCCGGTTTCTTCCAACATTCAAAGCTTTATTATAAAAACCGGTTACACATTTACCATTCAAAGTATCGTCCATCGTTGCTTATTACATTCTCCCAACCTTCGAGCATCGTACCAATCCCGCGTTAAAAAAACCAGTACTCACCACTAAAACCATTTATAGGAAATCATTGGAAGCACGGTTGCACACCTAACCAAAAACGCACAGACATACTGTACGATCCATAAACAACGCCCTCGAATTCGCCAATCGTCCTCACAAAGGAGAGCACGGCATTACCCGTATTCCCAAAAAATCGTCGCTGGTATTCAAGGAGCCCCGCGAACGAGGCCGTCACGGTATAAATCTTGCAAAAAGCTTCGCTGGAGGAGGAGGAGGGAGGTAGGCGCCTACATTCGACGTAAGCCCGTGCGCCTAAGTTCCTAACGGCGCGGCCGCAACCTCATAATAAATCCTCGCTATCCCCCGATAGAATTCACATCTCCGTCGCAGGCGCGTGGAGGCGTTCAGCGCGGAAAGCTTCCAGGCGCCGATCAAAGTTCTATTTTCCGAAAATTCCAGCCAGGTAGAATCGGATCGGCGCACGATCGGCACACGTGCCCCGGCCGTGGCGTCGGCGCCTATTTATATCATTTCCTGCCTACTGGAGCGTTAGAGATAGATATATCGTGCGCCATTCGCGCCCTGAGCGCAGCGCTTCCGAGTAAAAGTATCCGTGCAGCCAGGCACCGTCTCGATGCCCGCCGCTCGACCGATAGCTTTACGATTCCCGCTGAAAGATTGACGGCCGAATCCGTCGGCGGCTCTTGGCGCGTGGACGTAGCAGGGATTTTCTGCAATTTTCCTCGGCGCGCTACGTAGGCCGTGCACGTACCTCCGAGGTTCGGAAGCCCTGCATTCAATTCGATTCGCGTGCGCGTACATTTCCACGCTGGTGCCTTGAATGAGAGGCACGTGGAAGAGTTACGCGCACCGTGGAAAATTCCGGCTTCGCATCCTCCATTCAGCCATCTCGAAGCCGACGCGAAAGCGGAATGTTTCCACGAGGTGCGCGAGGCGGCCTCCCTGGATTGGAGGTTCTTCCAAAGGCTGCTTCTAAGCGACGAGCTCGAGACGCTGGATCGGCCGGTCGAGTTGGCCGATAATTGTTGGGATCGCGTTTCGAATGGGATGGGGGATTTAAGCTGGGATTTGTATTGTCGGATGTAGGATGCGCATATCGCGTGGAAAAATCCAGAGGAGACGGGGGAGATTTTAACGGCTACTCCGCGTGGATGCTGAAGCTGTATCCAGTGCTGCGACGTGTTTTGGAGTTGAGTTTGTTGGGTGGAGTTGAGCAGTGATCGTAGCGCGAATTTGATCGGTCGGACTTTACGTCTGTCGAAAGAATTATGGATAATTTTGTATCTTTAACAGCTTGCTGATCCGTTTGTCTTACCGCATATAATAAAAAAAAATTAGGATTATAACACCCGAAGTGTTTTTAACGAGCATCTTTTCGCTCACTTCTAAGAATTCCTCATCTGATTTTCTGGAGCTAAATTTCGGTCGACAAAATCCACATTAAGGCGTGGGAAATATTTTTGCACGAAGAATTATTAAAAGCGTGCGAAAAGGAGCTCGTTAATACCACTTCAGGTGCTATAATATAAGAAATCCATCGAGCAAGTGAGGTTAGGAATTCATCGCCAATAAAAAAAATAAATTCATAAAACCATATCAACACGGACATCCGAAAAACCACCAAAGACATCCAAAACTCCCAGTACGAAACTCTAAACAAAATCCTAGAAGCAATTACCACGATCCCAGTGCACCAAAACTCCACAGAACCCCCACCACTCTCAAATCAGCCCCTCCAAAAACACCACAGAAACACACATCCAATCTATATTAATAACCTATCCACATAATTCCGTCGCAAAACTCGATCAAATCTCAAGCACAATATACTTCACAATAACAAGCAATTCCAATCACGATAAATTCATCATAAACCTCAACTTCCACTCGATACACTCCATACACACTCAACCCACAAAGAGCGCAAACAACCGCCAACCGCATCGGCCAAGATTCCACTCTTGAATTACTCACAGCCCCAATACCCGTCCTATTCCCCAAAACACGCTCATCCCGCGCCGGATTGCCCTCAAAAGAAAAAATCCTCCGCACGATACGCAGCCTCTCGCATCGCCAGTGCCATTCCCCGGGAGGAGGGGGGCCTCCTTTCCATCGGGATCCGAAAAGAAACGGCGTGACGGCGTTCGACAACCCCTCTCGGAATATCGTGGGATGGAAGGCGGGAGGGGCGTGGGGGAGGAGGTCTCGGTGGTCCGCACAACCACCACCGTGGCGGATCACGGGGGCGTTAAGAGAGGAGAGAGCGAGAGGAGGCGTCGAGGGCGGAGGGGGAGGCCGGGTGTATCGGGGGAGCGGAGCTTAACGCATGTGCACAGGGCGCCTCGCGTCGCGGCGCTCTGGTCCCGCCGGCCGGAGGCTGGGAAACCGAGCGGGCGGAATTCGCGGATCAGAGTCGTCGCATCTCTCGCTTAAGATATACGTCACCGCGGCGACCGGTTTTCATGAAAATCGACGGACGCGCGGTAGTCCCGACGCTGGCCGACGTGAACGCACCGTCTGGCAGGACCCTCGACCGCGGACAGGATGCCCCTATCTGTGCTCGATCGGTGACGAACGTTATCGCCGAGACATTCTGCCTGGATGGACCGCACGTGCGCGAGGATCGCCTTGTCAGGGAGGAGGAGAGTGCTCTGAGCCGCGGGCCGCGATTCAGATCGACGGGCAGGCGAGTCCTCAGTTAACATATCCCGAAGAATCGACAGTGCGGCTCGAGGAGATCCTGAGGGTCTTCGCGCGTCTGGGGAGGCGGAGGGATCTTCCAGGGTGAAAGGCGGAGTGGCGCCGAGAGGGAAGGATCGCTCATGCCGTGAGGAGCTCGAGAGCTCGGGGAAGCTCGAAGGAACGGCGAGAATCGGCGTAGACAATCGAATGGCCTGAACTGGTTCATCAAACTCCAGAGAAAAACGCTCGCTTATTTTTTATTATTATTCATTAGCAAAGGGCAAGGCTGGCATCGGCGTGTCCGAGGAGTGTTTCTCGTTTCCACTCTCTCGCTCTTGCTCGCTCTCTCTCTCTCTCTCGCTCCCTCTCCCGAGACTCGCCTCCCTTCTCGAGTCGGACTCTGTGCGATGACATCGCGGTGTACTATCGCAGGGCCGGATTATCGTGCGGAAAATTGTGTCGAGAAGGTACAGTGAGGGTAGGGTGATGGTGAATGGACTCGTATGCTCGTGTTACCACGTAGAGCACAGGTTTATCCGGAGGACACATGTTTCGTCGGCGGTGCCGGGTAGTTTCGATCCCACGGAGAGACCCGTCGTACCTGGCCCGGTGACTGTCCGCGAGTTCGTTCACTCTGCGTGGACAAAGGTGTCCGAGGAGGTGGTGCGTGGAGGGAAGTACCAGCCACGACGGGGCCCAGCGCCGGGGCGGAGACAGGGCCCCCGGTGCAGGGAAGAAGCGAGGAAGAGGAGGAAACCGAGTCGAGCGTAGCAGCAACGGCCCTGAAACTACAGGGGAGGCTCTCTACCCCCTTGCACAGGGGGGAAGCCGGGAGGAGACCTCGCCGACGGAGGCGACGGAAAAAGAAGCGACGGAGGTGAGCGGCTAGGAAGTTTAGGCTCGATCGTAGGATTTTCCCTTGATCGTTCCTCGGGACTGGCGACGAGGAGAATGCGACGCTGGCGAAAGATCGATGTCGAAGAAAGTAGGAAAAGCTTGATAGGAGCGCGGGGTCGTGTCGCAGAATTGTGTATAATTCGCATTAGCATTCGCTTACGTGTTCGCTAATTTATACGCGATAGTGCGTTCTTTCTCGTGGTAAGGTTAACCTTTTTCCTGCATCTCGTACAATCGCGGCTCCGCTGAATTTGTTTTCGTGCAAAAGATCGCTCTCGGCCGGTCGAGTCTTTCGAGAGAAGATTCGGCTTGGGATCTTGGCCATCCTCTTTGACTTTTTCCGTGCGACACGCATCGTGTGAAACCGTGTAGAGTGAAGTACGAAGCACGCTTTAAGCGGTAAATCCCGAGCTGGAAGTAGGCGATGGTTTAACTCGAGCTATTGATAAATAAACGAGGATATGAATAAATTTGCATAAGACAAGTAGGCTTTCAAGGCGGAGTCGATGTTTGACCTTATAAATTACATTTATGCTTCGATGATAGCGTGGATATTTTGTTATGGTAAACGACTGCTCGCTGTTGCGATATGTAATCTGGAGCAAACCACTTTCAATGCTTACGTGACCCGTTATACTTTCTTCGCTCCTTCCTTATCGGCGCGATATCGTTGAAATAGCAAGCTAAGCACAGAGGGTGATCGCCATCGGAGCGGCGAAGAACATTTCAGCTTTAAAACGGCGCAGACCGCATGGCGTGGCGTAGATTAAAGCGTAGTGGAAAGTAGATGCTCCTTTACGTACAACAGGTCACTCGTTGAATAATTTACCGCACGAAAATGTTTGAATACAAATCGCTCCCCTTAAATGTCGCGAAGGAGCCGCATAAATATCGCGCGATTCGCGGCTGAAACGCGGCGCCCTTAAACGGGACGTTATGATAAAACGAACGACATATGAGAGATAACGTGACGTTTAAATTAACGCCGATTCCCAGCTCGCGACACGCTTCGAATGTCACATTACGATACCCGTAACGCTTGATCAATGCTCCCGCCAAAATTCGTTACCAACTTCCCGCTTATTCATCAAAATTCGCCCGAGCTATCGATGAAACATTCAGCGCCGCCGAAGTTATCTGATTTTTGTCATTTTTTTTTTTTTTGGAGGATAGTCCACCGTTGTTTTTTTTCTCAACCGTTTCCATCAAACTCGATAATAGGAGCCAGGGTGAAAGGTTTGCCTCGAAGGCTTTATTATCACCAGTGCGCTATTGTCTAACGACTATCCGCGCAAAAAAAATTGCCTCGTCCGCTGGGAATGGAAATCATCTACGCCGTGACACCGATTAATCGGACAAGTCCGCGTAATTGTATGTCTCTGAACTTTCTGCATATATAAGCATAATATTTTAAATCTCGTGAAAATTAGACGTCGGTCGTGCGTTATCAAAGGTTATGCCATAACGCTTGTTTTCTTAGAAATATCGGTTCTATTGCAATGTTCCTTAAACAATCCTGCTTCCTTAAAATATCGTTTCTCTTACTACCAACAACATGAAAAGCGCGTAAACGTTAATGTACACTTACATGTACACCAAAGTCTATTAATCCTGCCATTTCACTACTCGTACTTTTTCATGCGATGGCCGCACGATCCGTATCGAAAGAAAAAAGAGGTTCATTCGTATTTGGACGCACGAAATAAGCGTGGAGCTTTCGCAATTTATCCGGGATACTTCGGTGCGGTGAGAATGTAAAAGAACCGCGCTCGCAAAAGGGGCAGTCGTCCCGACATTTTGCCGAACGTTCACTTATCTCAGGCGGTTTTCTCAATTGCCTTTTCACCGAATTGCGACAGCATGGACGCACGACGATCCGTTTATTCGCCACTCAGACCTCGGCATCGGCCGATTCTCAATGTCCGCTGCTGGAAAACGGAGCGGGGGCAATTTGTAAGGGCACTTTTCCCGGTAGCCGCTCGAGTGCTCCGCGAAGATTAACGATGAGAAATTACCCGTTCGGAGAACACTCTTATCGGTCCACGCACGAAGCGTGGAATATGTCGGTGCCGCGTGCCTGGAACGTTTGGTAATTCGCTAACCGCTCTTAATTGTAATTGTTCCGCGGTGAATTCCAGTGCGCCCCGTGCGGCCGATACAAAAACAGAAATTCCAGTGTTAACTGCAATTCATTCCGCTTCTTGTACCACACCCGCCACGGTAGTCGTTTGAGCGTTTCGTCTTGGCGTCCAACAACGCGTCAGAATCTCGTTTTTCCTCCCTCGAGTCAACAAATTTCATCGACGTGCCGATCGGATGCCGAGGGCCGCTTTCGGCCCTCCGCGCCGCTCTGCGGTAAGGATTTCTGGGAAAAATTCTTTCGAGTTTCGCGTACGCCCGCATTAATCATCCACCTGAACGGGGAAAGCTTCGCGGATGTGGGATCTGGCAATTTCATCGAATGCACGGACTCTGCTGCGACGCGAATTCACTTCGCTTATTGTGTATCGATCCTCCATTTTTTCGTGCTTTCAATTGCATCGAATTCTTTCTCGCAAACGCGGTATATCGTCGAATTTACGCTTCATAGGCTGGGATTATAAGAAATTGAGGATCTTTGGACGAGAAGCGATAGGATATAGAAGCGTGCTTCATTGTTTCTGTTATATATTTGTGAGGCATTTGATCGCTTAAACGAGTAGCTTTAATAAGCAGTACAGATAATTCTGGTATCGACACAGACTAATCGAGTACCTTGTTTCTTCGTTCAGTGCCTCAGACTTGTATCTATCTACGCTTTTGCCATAACTTAGTTACGTAAAGGATGCAATCAAATTTCATTCGCGCATCCAAGCTTGAGTCTAACGTAAAAAACAAACGTTTACTTTAAAACCGACACCGAATTCCAGTTTTACCAATAGAAAATCAACCTCCGCCCTATTCTTCCTTTCAAAAACATCAAGCACGAAGCTTCCCCATCGAAAAGTATCCACACTCTATACTCCTCCAATATTCTTAAACACGCTCATCCAGTAATAATACTCTCACGAACATCTCGCTTTCCAGTTCGTATCAAACGCACGATCGTTGCTTTAAAAATCAGGGGCGTAAATTAAGCGTCCCCTGCAAAACACCTCCGTCCTTCTGCTTCGTGCAGCGAGGATTATTTTCCAGGCCTGGCCGCGTTGTTTTTTTTTTTTTTTTTTTTGGAAAATACCCGAGCCTGGGCGCGGCTTGTGCAGAATTCTTAGCCCTAAAAGCAACGAAGCTGGTTGGTCGAGATTCCCCTCGCTCGTATTACGTCCTTTCCGCTCATGGCAGAAGGGAGGAAGGGGGAGGTTTGCTAAGGCAGGAAATGAAGGGAATGGACGGACGGGGGGAGTGACAGGAAAATTTGATGGAGGGTGGCAGGAAGGGGGCCGAGAGGCGGCCGCCGGGGCCCGGGAGGAACGGAGGGCTATCAATGACGCGTTAGACCACGTCACGTCGTACAACGCATCTGCTACCACGTACCGTCATATATATTATCTAGACGATACGTCAATTCGGCCGCTGATCATTATACTGATTACCTCGGCACGCAAACCGCCCTTGCATGTGCGTCGGTTCTCATGACTCGGTTATTAATAAGTACACCGAACTCTTTGCGATGGGAGTATCGATGCACCAACGGACGACCTTCGTATTTGAACGAGCTTGGTTAACTCTTTTAGCTTTGCGAATCGAGATAGTAGTTGAGTGTAATAATAAAACTTGGTTAACTGTTTTATTATTAATTTATTATTTGCAGTAGTGTTAGTAGTAGTAGTGTACGAATCTAGATATTAGTTGAGCGCCTCTTGGTTAACTTTATTATTATTAATTTACTGTTATTATTATTATTATTATTATTATTGATGGTTTTCCGAATGCCAAATTTAAGTGAGCGTCCCTTGGTTAAATATTTTATTATTAATTTACTGTTATTATTATTAATAGTTTTATGGATAGAAATATTATTTGGGAGAAGCTCGTAGTCGGCTATGAACGATACTTCGTACACTGGCAGGACTTCGATATCGTGATGTATATTCCGCTGGCTTTAATATACGAAAAGTATGGAGTTTTAGCAATTTACAATGGAGTCGATTGGATTACCGTTTCATGCTCGGTTGTACGCCTGGACTGGACTGTATACATCGCACTGTGAATGAACGAGTTTGTTATCACTATGCACTATAAATGTCTATACGCTTTACGGTTTTACGAGCGCTCGTTACGTCGCCCTTATCAGAATAATTCCGAAAGCGCATACCGCACTTTCTTAGACCCACAATTTTTTCCTATTTGTGAATGATTGTACTCTACAACGATATTTAGGACTTGTTATAGATATTGAAAAAGTCGCCTACCTCATAAACACTATCAATATCCATTAACTGTTAATAATAATAAGTAATGCAACGATAAAACAATTCAACATACCATCCATATATCTACAAAGCCTGGAAACCGCATTTTGAGACGATGAATAACAAGTTGATTCGCAATTTTGAATAAAGTATTAGCCGCTGAAACAATCAAGTTCTGAGCGAAAGATTAAGACAGAAACTCTAGAGCGCCGACGTATTTCGAGCACGAAAACAGCTCCGTTGTCCTACATAAGTACGTTGAAGTCGGAGCTCGATGGAGAAAAATAGTTTCGAGGAGGACGAGCCCAGGGGCTGATCTCATCGCGATACTTATCGGCCCAATTCATAAGGCACACAATAATTTTCTCTCGATTTAACCGAGAAGGCTCCCAACGACCGATATTTTCGCGTCGCTCCGCGGCGTAGGAAGAAGCGGGGACCGGAAGAGGAATAAGAAAAGCAAGTTGGGGAAGAAAAAACAGCCAGGAGGTGCTGAAGAGAAGAAGCTCGGAGACCGACTGTACCTACACAAGGCCCCGAGCGGCCTCGGCCATAAATTTTGATATTATACACGAGGCCTCGTCGGCTCGGCGAAAAAGAAGAGAAAGAGGGGGAGGGATACCCCGCCGGTGACGCAACCAACAATGCTCTCACGAGGTTTTAACTTTCTTTTTTCGCCCGCTCCCCTCCAGGGCCACAATGGTCTGCACGCTCTTGCGCAAACTTTCCCCGGCTTCCCCCAGAGCAACCTGGCTACAAAGGACAGAGCCAGCGCGAACGAGAGAACCTCGTACAGGGTGTCTCGGCCCTTTTTTTCTCCTCTTGTTTCCGTTCCTGCCCTTTTCAAGGTCGACACCGTGAACGTGGCTCTCGTGAACGTGCATCCTCGTGTCGGCCATTTAGCAACTATCTATTCGGCTGCTAAAGGGTATCGGGAGTAAAGGAGCTTGGAAATCGACCGGGTGAGACTTTCGCGGATAATTTGAGGATGTATATCGAGCATCGAAGGCGGTCTGTTGATAATGATTGGTTTTTATCGTCGTATTATTCTTGAGACGTTGATGCTCGGTACTGTTGATTTGGAGTAATACGTTTATGAAGAAAGGGTAGCGAATGTTTTTCATTCGCGCGCATCGGTAAAAGGAGTGGATCACTGTTTATTAAGGAGATTGTATATTTATTCGGGATGAGTATTCAGCTGTATTTAACACGTTCGTTACCATCGAGGAAATTTGTAATACATTATCGAAGTTTATAGAGAAGTACGTGTGATACGGTCGTCTTAAATAGCTTGAGACAAAAATTAATACTCGTCTAATGCGTCGAGTTTGTGAAATAAACGAGCTATTTGCTTTAAAGGGTTGGTTTCGAATTAATACACTGTACTCACGGTGCACTGTACTATTTTAAAAATGAAACTACAAGGCAGGCATTTAGTTTTACTAATACATTTCCTATCTCAAATTGAAGATGTTCGATGTATAAAATAAAACTACTCAAAATTGACCACGATTCGCGACAGATGGCTTTTGAAACCGCCAGTGCCAAGAACGATTTCATGCTTCAAAAGCAATTGTACTCCAAAACATGCCCGTTTACCTACTCCTTGAACTACTCTTCGAACATCGTCTCGAACTATGGTTTAGCAGCGGGGCTTTTGCGGTTTCGGTGTACATTTTTATTTTGGGAACGAGCATAGCGTATAACGCGCCCGGGGTCCCTTGTTATTTCTCGTACTTTCCATTGCGATAAATCACGAGCGCCGACGGAAGGGCTAAGGAAGTAAAACCGACAGGAGGGGGTACGCCGTAGTCAGACGGAAAACCAAAACCATCGTGGTGGAGGAAGTCAACATATTCGATAATTTATTGAAGCAACCACCGGGGGAAATTACGGGCCTCGTATTTTTCTACCTGATTTTGGCCGCCGCGATTTAACCGCAGTTTAATTCTGTGTCAATGGCAGTACAGGGGCGGCCTGCTTTGTACGCACTATACAAATCCAAAGCGGAACGCGTAAATAAATCCTCGGCGTGGCCCTGTCGTCACATAATTCGTATTTTATATACCTCAGGAATATACGTCCAGTCAGAAAAGTTGATTCCATCGTCCGGTGATGTTGCTGTGTACGCGTAGATAGATTCAATGCTATGTAATTGAAACGGCGATGTGTTATATCAGTAATGCGGACTTCCTCCCGCGCGATTGTAATCGCCACAACTATATTTCTTCCCTGCCAAAGGACCAAGACACGCGAAACACTCCTCGCGCATTGATGCTAACCGAAAAAATACGCTTGTATTTTTCGTACACCAGAATCTCCATCGCGCTGAAGTATAATACAAGCGTACAATCGATGCTAAATAGTTGTAACAATTATAATACCCATTAATCGCGGGACGAATAAGAAATTGTAATAACAAACAACATCCTTATTGCTAACCACGCAAGGACCTATCAATAATCATTATCGAGTAGAAAGTATTCGAACAAACAACGTTTTCCTTATGAGAAAAAAAAAAATAACCATGCTCATAAATCTTATATACTTTTGTCGTATCCAAGAATATCTGGGTCAGTATTCCTCCCGTGGCAAAACCGAAAGTCCTAAACCAACGTGATATTCCAAGCGTGGCAAATACTGTTACGCAACTTGGCAATTCCCCGTGTATTGTTTTCGAGGGCGTGCTTCTTAAATTCGAGTTATTTTCGTCTAGTGCCGTAAGACGAATAGCGCGTGGGGTTTCTGGCAACATCGTTGCTTTCCGAGATGGTGGCAACTACTACCAGCGAGGAAGGACGGAGAAGAAGGCGAGGGGAGAGCGAGTCCTCCGTTAGAAGTTCTTCTCGAGGAACGTCACGGAGTTGGCGAACGGGACGCGGCGGCTATCCTATCTGCCGCCCCCGTATGTCGTCTCTTCTGCTGCCTCCTCTTTCTCCCTCGCTGTCCTCCTCCTCCTCCTCCTCCTCCTCAGTCCCTCTTCCTCCGGCTGTCCCTCCACGTGCAAGAGCCGCTCTGTGACGCCTTCAGGGCGCCACGTCTCGTTATCCACGTGATTTATAGTGGGCTAATTGCACCGCGGTGAACAATAACCGCGGCCGATTGTCAAGGACAATTTCTCGATACGCCCTATTGTCCCCGTAACTCGTGGGATAAACGAAATCCGTCCCCTGCCGGCGACGTAAATCGTTGCTTTACGTACCTTGGGTTATTGCGGGAGACTAGCTTGGAGACATTGATCGACAATTTGTTGTTTTGAGAAGGCTTCCTTGAGTGCACCCCTGTTTCCACGTGGTCCTTTCATTTTTATGAAATGATTTGTGAGCGTGAGAGTAAGGAGTGTGAAGGTGGAGAAGGATGCGAAGAGAATGTATGAAGGGGTGTTGAAGATAACGGTAGAGTGGTGAGAAGGAGTAGTGTTTTTTTCTTATATCTGCTTTTTTATATTTCTAAGGGGTGTACGAATGTCGACGAATTAATCGTAGACGAGAATATTCCCTTTCGTTTTTTAATTTGCTAGTTTTGCAAGGTTTGCGAAGTGTTTCTTATGGCGTTTAACGGCACGCTTTTTTATAATCTGATTGTTTAGACTCTGAATAGTATCAAACGCGAGTAAGGACTTTCGATATATTCAACAGCTTATTGAAAAGTAACTGAACTACTTTTAAACAGATACATTGATATTAATTAAAGTCGTCTGATAACAAACGACGAGAAACCCATTTCATTCGTGTGGATTATTTCTGCTATTATAGCTACAGAAAATTCATATTACATTTCTCTAACTACACACCGACGATAAATCACGATGAACCTATTTCCGCCAATTACACTTTACAATGTTTATTTCTCATTTTAAATTCCATTTTACAATTTTTATTTTCCATTTCAAATTCCATTTTGTTTACCATTCACATTTTCCGAGGACGTAGTACGAGGCAATTATCAATAACAGCCGCGATATCGGCTAATAGAAGTCTATACGTGCCATCGGGAGCGGCTATCGTGCTACGATAACGGATACGCGACCTCACGCGGTTCACATCGGCAGGCCGCAGTTATCCACCTGGCTCGTTCTCATGGCTTCGCCGCCATTCCTTGCAGATCCTTTCTCGTACGACAAAGTTTACACGTGTATCCAGCTACGTTTCGTGCGCCTGTCCCACATGCAGAGCTGCGCGGGGTTGGGTTGGTTATGCTAATGACGTCGGCGTACATATTCACGCGTATTCACTGCAACGCCGGTGTTGAAACTGGATGTGAGAATACAATGCATCACCGATTTATTATTGTAAAAGTCAAAAAGCGTAACGTAACGCCGCATTAAATCCACTGATGTCTCAATGCCTTGCCGTCATCACGCTCGATATGAGTTTCGAGACGGATTACAGAGCGTCTTGTTACCGGCAATGTATATTATACCCTTTAGTAGGGTTCAATACACACATATATGTATATATATATAAACAAATATATATATAAACAAATATCCGTACGATTGACGGATGTTAACTCAATCCTCCATCGAGTGCTTCGAAAAATAGGGTGGATTACAGCCAATTCGAAATATCGGGGACAAGACTGGCTACAGCGTTACAACTGAGTTAAGATACTTTGTAACGCTAACTGGATGTGAGGCGCTGCGGTGGGAAGGGTTACAAAAAGATGCGCACAATGCCCAAGACGTACGATTAGTTCCACCTCAATGGGATACTTGCGGTCAATTTTTCTATTAAAGGTCGCGTCAAATGTGATATAAAGCGCGCGTGAATGCTCTCCTCGTTCGCTTATGGCCGCCACGACTGGCATTCGTGTTCGTAATGAGGTTAAAGGGGGAGCCAAGGCATTCCGGCATAGTTGCAAAATGTAAGCAGAAAATAGTCGGTAAAGGGTCTTTATAATCTACATAACAAGCTTGAGTTTACCGCCGTTCTTGATATTTTCGTCCGTCTATCATTAGTACAGTCAATTTGATGCGGTAACGGTCGTTAAGAAATACTTAGATGATTGCGGCCTGTGAGAGAATCAGCGTAATAAGTGGTCCTCGGGGAGTAGTAAGGAGACTGCCAGGCCCTTTCTCCAATATTTACGAGCGCCATTGCCAGACAGTCGAGGGTGGAGATTTTTGCGGTAGTATATACGGATACTTTATTTCTGGATGCCCGCCGTTTTTCCTTCCACACCTCGACGTCAATCGTCCGCTTTCTCGCAATAAGAATTATCGCCGCTTAAATTTAAACCTCTTTTAAACCTTGATTATCCGCATACCAAATGAGACCATCGCTCTCCTTCGTGCGCCTCAGAGAAATTCCGGAATATCCAAAGACACATCATAGCCCCCCACTGCGAACGATAAGGGTCACCAATCGAATTCTCCAAATTCATAACACGCATTGAAACACTTTCCTATCCGCGAAAACTTTCGCTATCTGCCTCCATTATCCTATCATCCACCGATACTTACACAAACATCAAACCTAATCTCTCATATGTTCCAATCTTCATATTTAGTCCTCCTCCAGCTACATACATAATTCAATACAATAATACAAAGTAAAAAATATCGTGCATATATCACATCCATATGAAACCAAACAAACTTCTCGGATAATCCGATATATCCGTCGTTATGCGCGAATAAACGATGATATATTTTAAAGCACCTCGCCAATAGTATTAACGATACACGCGATGAAACAAAGGCGCGTGTGTGCGGGTTCGGTTTGAAAGTAGGGCAGAGGTAGGCAACGAAAGGGGAATGTGTCGGTAGCGATAGGAGAGAATATGAAAAGCCGTCGATGGCCAGGTGGTACGCATTTGCCAGGTAATTCAGCGTACCTAATTTTTCCGTTCCTTACCAATTTACCGGAGGGTTCGGGATCGAAACCCATACTTGTTCGCTCCTCCTGAAATACCTAAGCGTATCAAACCGATCGAGGCAATCAGGAGGAACGCTCGATGTGCGTCTGTCTGCGTCCGAGCAAGGCTGGGCCGTTGCCGGTCAGCAGGCAGGATATCATCTACCGATCCTCTCGTTTCCTTCGTACGACTTACGGGAGGGGGCGGCTATAGGGCAGCATATAATTATCAGGACCGTAATGGCGGTCATAAATCATAGGCGCTTCTCTCCCTCGGCCAGCTCGTTTCTTTCTTCCCTAGCCGGGGCCACAGCTCTGCCCACGGGTAGAGGATGAATACGGATGAGAAATCGGGCGAGTCGATTGGATAAAGTCATCACTCCGCCGCTCGGACACGGGCCAACTCCATTTTCTTTGAAAAACTTTCTATCCCCCCCTCGGATCTCCCTCGATGTCCCGGGAATACTTCTGGAGCGAATTACCAGCTCTTATAAATGGTATCTCGGGGCGATGCGATACGCCCGCATGCCATTGTCCCTCTCCCTTCGTTATTTCATGGGAACTATAATTATTGTGTATATATATATATGTATATGTATATGTATGTACTTACACGGTATAGATTGACGCATATGCTACATACACCAAGTGGAAAAAGAACGGTGTAGGATGAGAAGAAAGATTGCAACATTTGCGAAAACCTACAGAACATAGAATATCTCTACACACGGCATAAACGCACATTCGGAAATATCAATCCGGAATATTACAATAGCGGAGTAATCCAATGCAAATTATTTCAAATAAATACCGACTCTAAAGCCCTTTCATGTAGGTGTATCGCGTCTGTTAGCCTCTTCTGAATCACATTCGCCTTCGCAGATTTACTATCTCCCAACCTTTGCGCGTTGTAAGCCAATTTCATTCGATATCTAAACAGATTTCATAAACACGGGAGTCTGATTCTTCGGTTTTTACATCTTAAGGAGATGATCGAAACAATATGAAGGGATTGGTAATTCGCCTTACCCGACGATATCGAATATTCCACAACCGTGCCTTATGTATGTCATGCAAAAGGTCTCGATGGCTATCAGGCTTATCGCGCCTATAAAAACGACGACGTTCAAATGCAACGAAATGCAGTAAAAGTATCGCTCCTGATCGACGAAGTATTCCACCACGAGGGGGATACGAAGTGGTCGTGTTTCGTTCAGGGGCATTATGATGTCCAAAAATATCGGAGAAAATTGCAGCATTAAGTAGGCCAGCAAACACGGCGATAAGAATACTGTAAAAATTATCAACGCAGATTAAACCGCACGTAACTCCTATCCGTACTTTTGGTCAGGGCCATTCTTACGCGAGCACAGTATCGTGGTCAGTCTTCCAACGTAGGCGTGCTCTTGCATAATGCTAACTTCCTCCTTATTCGCCAAAGCATTCCAATCGCTCCAAATTTCCTCCATAAGTTTTTTGATCTGTAGCACGGGGAAAGTATCTAATGCGTGAATGTCATGGTGTTGCAAAAAGTGAAAGGCAAAAAGTGAAGGGTGCGATACTAAGTATGCACAGGTGTAGATGATGAGCACTGGTCAGTAATTAAATCTAACGTTTCTTATGATGCATTGTGAGAATAATTTCGATTAAGGGATAAAACTTACTGCGTCAGCTTGGAAATAAAAAGTGGTGTACTTTATGAAGTACAACAGCCATGGGATACCGTACGATAGAACCTTCAGGAGAAGTTCTGTACTATAGTCTATCGTGGTAAACACGAGTAACTAGAAATAAAAACTTCGTTATTTATTACACACGTTGCCCTGTGTAAGTCGAGAATAATTCTATTATTATTATTATTATTATTATTATCAAATTATACCGTAATTTATTATAAAAATCCGCATGATTCATATAATTTTAAAAAAAAGGAACACGTTGAAAAAACAAAAATTGAATTGAAAAAAAAATAAGTTGTGGGTTGTAGAGTGCTAAAAGAATTTCGTTTTATGAATAGGAAATCTTAGTATTTCCAACGAGGGTAAAACTAATTAATACCTGAACAATAACGCCGGATAAAAGCGTAGCGGCAAAAAGGGCGGCCTGCAGTTGTTTAAGCCTTGATCGTTCGTACGGCCATAGCGCGAAGGCCGATAAAAGAATGCGGTTTGGCTCGTAATAATATTCTATCGTGCAGTTCATCTTCCGACTGTCTTCTCACGAAAACCGCTATCGCTTCGCGACTTCACATTCTTACGCGCGTTTTTCGCCTTTTGTCCATTTATCCCCACTCGGTATTCTCACTCTTTGCTCCTCGATATTTCCCTCGCGGCTTGGGAATAAGCAAATGATATCGATCGGAATTCAAAAAACCTCCATTAATACCCTACGAAGGAGGAAGTGACACCGTGCGCTGAATCCCTTCCTACATTCGAGTTATATTCGGAAAATTTGAGTAGGGTGCAAATAACGCGTCACTGGCGATACCTGGAGCTTTATATACGCATATTTGCATTTCGCGCTCGAATATTCCGCAGGTGACTCCGTGTCTGGCTATATAATTACGCGCAGCTGATGTTATCCCACAATTTGACTTTACCCTTTCTTTTTTTCCCGTGTCGATAGCCAACGCTTGCGCAATTGTCAGTGAGAAATTCTTTGCAACCGGAGTCCCCACACTCTGCGCCGAACAGTTAGAAGCTTTGCTTTGAGAGGGTAACTCGAATTACTCCATTAACGCCGATGGGATCGAACGCAAGTGCGCGTGGTTTTTGTGACTCGAAAAATCTGTTGCTTTTCATAAGTGATGTTGGAAGCACAAGAGTGTTAAAAGCATATCCAAAAGTTGCATAAGAATTCGGTGTGATGATTTTTGGTATATCATTGAAAAGAGTCGATGGACACCCTGAAGAATGAGCCGAGTTCGAATGTGTGCAATGGCGTTTATTGGATAGCAGATTACACGATGGAAATTGCTATGTCTACGCTAAATGGTAAAGGTATTAACTAAATAGAATTTATTAGATATATTATTTATGGTGTAATCAGCAGATCATTCGCCTTCTCCTCTGTCGCACGGCATGGTCAGAGCGTTGCATATATCATCGTGAAGTAAGATACCGTCATATTGATGAACTATTAAAATAATTTGAACTATTAATAATTTGTTTAGGGTGACTTATCGACCAGTTAAAAGGCCATTTTCCTAATATTACATATGCGTGTATTTATCAAGAGGAAGCCCTCGTATGATGCAAGTTATGAATTACCAATGAATACTTTAATGTCCTTCATGTTTTTTCGCACAATTCAGTGCGACAATCTTTGCACTTGCTCAGGTGCAAGATACCATCTTGTGGAATACCTGCAAAAAGTATTTGTCTATATGTACATAAAATCATTTCGATTTCGATAGAAAATAACTTACATCCATCATTTCTTGTCCTACATAATTGCAATAGAAGCAATAAGAAAAATGGATAAAGAGACTTTTTCTCTATGGCTAGCGAAAGCTGCTTAAAAAAGTATAAAGCACAAATGTAAACATGTAATTCGTGAGTAGTGGGAGTAGTAATTACTTACGTTGTATAGATTTGCACATATTGATATTACTCCCAGTGGGAAAATTAGTAAATACGCTCTCCAGTAACTGGTCATTGCAAAATAGGAGTTTGCATTTTAAAAGAACACATGCCTGTGAATGCTTATACTTGTGCCTTTACATAAACGTGTTCACTGCTTATGTTCAACAAAGATAAAATATTGTTTATCTAACGAAAACGTATAAATTGTGGCGAAAAACCATAAAGATGTGGAAGAAATAATAGTTTAAGGTGGAAGAAAACGAAAGACATCAGACGTGAGTTCAAAATGAAAAAATTCGAAATCATGTATTCGTCATCAATGGTGGCAGGTACGACTTTTGCATTATTAAAGGGATACATAGAAAAAATATTGTTGAATAATATATATTGTGGGACTCACGATTATTATTAAATCAATACCATAAAATTCATTTTTTCTGCGGTTTTTTTTTTAGGAGACAGTCCCTATCTATCGCATAAAATGGCATTGGGTATGATTTTTGCATTATCAGAGGGATACTAGAATAAAATGTATTGTGGGACTCACGATTATTATTAAATCAATATTATACAATTCAGCTACAATACGTCAACCGAGATTTAGCAGGTATTGTTGTTTCTACTGTATGAGTTTTAATACAGCGAATGCATCATCAAAAAGTAGGATACCGTTACATTGGTGATCTGCAATGCAATGTTTATTATTAGAATATTTGGACACGGATTTCTTTGTTAAAGAAGCGTATGTACAAATACCCGAAATGAGAACTATATCGTAACTTGAAATATTTAAATCGGCGAGACTCCATAACCGTCTATCCAATTATTTGCAACTATTTTCAAGAACAATGTGTTTTATATCGGGCTCCACCTGTACGAGCTTATATTTACCGTAGCAAACCCTTCGAAGGAGAAAATATATAAACCGCCGGCGACATACGTCATACTTTTCATGCTTCTCTGCATCAGCAACAACAGGATTTTCTGCACTTTAATAGAAGTTAGATACCACTGTGAGTCGTACCTATAAAATTACGGAATTTGAATGTGAAGATACTTTGCGGAATTCGAGCAAAGACGATTTGTAAACGTTTTATTTGTAGAAGTCGGGAAGTATAATCGAGGAATTGCTCAGAATTTTTGCTGCTACACGTATCGTGGAAATACTCACGCCATGGTGAAGATTGCCGCGCTGTGATCTGTTATTTGTTGGCCTAAGTAATTACAGTACAAATTATACGTAGCGTGAACGACAACGAACATAACGGACTGGGCAAACTGATCGACGTCCTTGTCTTCGAGAGCTTGGATCAGCTATTAGAAAAGTAGTTTTGGAAAAATGTTTATATTTTTGTGCAGTACTTTCCTCGGTTTAAGATGGAGAGAAACTATTTTTACGTTGTGTTAATGCAAGATTCCTAAGGATGTCGCGTCTTTGTTTGTCGTAACGCGTTTGTGCCGAATCTGTTATACACAGGCGTGTAGTGCGAATAGGCAAGTGGATGCAGAATGGGAACGAATGTTTGAATGTGTGTGTGAGCATAGCCGAAATGCGTGAAAAAGGGCGAAGAAGACAGTATAGAAGGGCGCGCCTTCAGAGTCGAATCGTATAAAATAAAGTATAGCGCTGTTAATAATTTGAAATATTTAATCCACCCTAAAGCCCGATCTCTACATTAATGAACGCTTATGTTAGAAGCTGTTATTAGTGTTATTATTATTACGCGCTACTTACGACGTAGAGATTTACGCAATACGAAGCAACACCCAGAGGAATTAATAATATATAGGGTACTACAAAGACGATTTGCAAGCGTCTAGTATAGCTGAAATTTGTAATAAAGTCTCGGTAATAGGTTCCAGTTAAAAAAAGAAAACAAATTTTTAAATAATGTAAATAATATATTATTGTTTACGCTGATAAGATGATTTTTTTGTAAGCAAAAATAATGTTAATAGGATTCAATATGCTTCAATTATTTTTCGAAGATTTTCATACGAACAGACGTAATTTCCAATATGAGCTAACAATGCGTTTTTAATCCACAGTTATATTATCAATTTATACTAACCTTATCGCTCTGTTATGAAATTTGACAGCGCTAATTAATAGATCGTGTGTTGAAATTTTCTTAGAGGACGTGCAATCATTTAATCGTTCTGGTGTCAAAGCCAATTGCACTCGATAACTGAAAATCATCGATCACCTTACCATTCGTTTATACACCATATCAGTTCGTTATTAGTACTGTTTTCGCTTCCTTGAAAGTATTTTTCGGCAGTTTATATAGCTCGTATAACATGGATTGTACATTTGCAAAATGTACACTGTATACAATTGTACTGTATACAAAATGTCCCCGGTATACTTTCCCGAATGTATACACGTATATGCGCAATTACATTTGAAAAAAAATCGTGTAAAGTATATAAACTGCTTGCAAAACAAGGATAAAAAATTGAAGAAATAATTTCTGTTTTGAGCAAAAGCGATCGAACATTCTACACCGACATACCCAGTGACTTCGAACATCGCGTAAACATGCATCATGCAAATTGCAAAGAAACCATCAATGGCTAATACTGTCATACAGCCCGCGAAAATAATCGATATTGCATGAAATAAAGTGAGATAGAAATACGTCTGCTGATCGAAGAAGAACACCCATAACGAAGGTCGTAATTGCCGAGTATCGTTCAAGGGCATCACAGTATTTAGTAGCATCGGTGTCAATATCGGTACAAATATGTAGAAAATCGCGCAGAAGGTGACAATCACTGTGTAAAAATGTCGGCAGTATAAAGGATGTCGCAATGCTAAACTTATTCATTTCTTACTCAATGCCTGATCAATAACGTAATTTCCGAGATCAGCGTATTTTTTTATTATGTTCAATTCTGTCGTGGAGTTTAGAAAAGTACAGTTCTCTTGCATGTGCTCTATGGATAGCCGTATCTGCAATCATCAATCAAATAACGCGTAAGCAAATATAATACATAATGCATTTTCGTGCAACGCGTTCAACTCACTTTCTTCTTGTCTATGAAGAAGGTAAAATACTTTACGAGATAAAACATGAAAGTTACGGCATATGTTAGAACTTTCAGTATGTAACTCATATTATAGCCTAATACGATGATCGTTATAATCTGAAAATTATATCCGTGTTAAATAAATTTGATTAAGGTTGAGTGAAGGAAAAAGTGATTTGTCATTGAGATAATTACTGTGCTGAAAAAATCGTGAGCTTATACCTGGCCGACTATTCCAAATACGAGAGTGCCACTATAAATAATCATATATATCCGTTTTACTCGTGGATGTTGATAGGGCCATAAACCCGTCATGTTTAAAAAAATATGATTCACTCTATGTTGCTTTATAAAACTTTCCATTTCCATCCGAAGGTACATACACGAATGAATGCATCGAGACAAAGTATCCTCCCTCTCGCGATACTCGTCGTTAATAATTCCATGTGAATATACGACCTTCGGTTGCACCTGAGGTTTTACAAATGCGAGCACTTATTTTTTTTCTTTTTAAGACGAACGGAAAGAAGTTATAATCGTGATTTGATTATACTCGCAGAAACAATGTTTCCCAAGTGTGCCATAAGTAAATAATAGGGGAGTCAACAATTTTCTCGTTTCAGGTCTGCGCATGCGTTTTGATGCACGTTCATTTTTCTCTCTCTTGTCCATTCAGTTTGCTCTGCGCAACCGATGGATGCAGATTAAGTATTAAGTGAAGATGATAAGATGCGAGAAATCTCAAAAAGTAGATTCAGTGCTTTTTTTTTTTTCGAATGATTTATGACCAATGTTGTTATAGTGGCACGTATGTAACTATTTCTTTACTATTTCAATTAGAAGGTTAATTTACCTGCTTATTTGTTTCTACAGATGTTTGCTGGGAGAATATAAAATGATAAATCATAAAATAAAACGCGCACCCTATATTATAGGTGCTGCATTTCGCCAACCTGTTTGAATTGTATCTCAATGCGATGAGTGTCCCTAACTGAAATATAATTAAGTATGAAACGTTACAAAAGTTGATAGTGCTTAACGGTGAATCTTGCAAATGCGAAAGATCATGTTGCAAAATATGTCACTTATATTTTAACAGAGTTACCTGCGTCACAATGCTCATAGTAAAAAAAAAACAAAAAAAAAGGGGGAGAAGGCATATTCATTTAATTACAGAGACTTGGTATGGCCGTAAGCCAATACATGAGAAAAAGACTTGGTTCAGTGTAGTAGTAGTGGTAAGCAAAGGAATATTCCATCTCGCCTCGAATATCATGATTGCAAAAACACAAATGCAAACTAGCCTCTTCCTGTAGGTTTCCATAAACCTCACACGTTTATCCCTAGTTTAAGAAATAAGCATATCATTTTGTAAATTATCTAACCGCGCAAGAAATAAGAAAAAGAGCGGGAAAATTAGGGTCGATACCGACCCCTCCTGAATGGTAGAAAAAGAAATGATACTTTGTAACATTTGAGCTTCTTCTTTTAAGCTAGTCTATAAGTAAATTACACATCCGTAAATTACACCTGATGGCGTTTTCCCACCGTAAAGCCGATGTTATTCACCATTCAAACAGCCAACAGTTCAACATTTAACAACAACTATCAAAGCTGTTTCTGTGTGGTATTTTTTTTATATGTGGGGTTTGATGCGAGTGGTTGGATGCGAGTATTTGCTAGCGGCTTGTATTGATAAGCGAAGATACTTTATTAATATTACTATGATATACTGATATAGTCTTATTTAATGCTCTAGACTCTTCTCTGTTTCTACCTCACACTCTATACACTGCTTTCTAAACTCTGCTCTGTAACTCTGACTCTGTAATTCTCTGCTTTGCCCTTTGCCACTCTCTGTAACTAACTGCCATTTTCCTTCCTGTCATTACTACAAATTCCGCCTTAACCCTGCAATCTGTCCTAATTGCTCTTCTTTCATCGCCTGATAGCCAAAACACTCCTCCTTCGGTCGCACGCATTTAAAACTCTGTAAAATATTTATCCATTCGCAGGCCGGACTATTTTTACATTTTCACGTATGCAATTCCTTTTTTACGGTTTTTTTTTTGGGAGGCGCTCCCTATCTATCGCATAAAATTGTGTTGAGTACGATTTTTACATTATCAGAGGGATAGGCAAAAGAAATACCGTAGAATAGAATGTATCGTTGGACTCACGATTATTATTAGATCAATACTATACAATTCATTTTATCAGCTATAATACGTCTACCGAGATTTAGCAGGTATTGTTGTTTCCGCTGCTTGTGTTTTAATACAGCGAATGCATCATCAAAAAGTAGGATACCGTTACATTGGTCAGCTGCGATTAAAAGTTTAACATTAGAATATTTGGGCACAGATTTCTTTGTTAAAAGAGCGTGTATAAAAATCCCCGCCATAACAACTATATCGTAGCTTGAAACATAAAAATTTTCGAGGTTCCATAACCGCCTATCCAATCATTTTCAATTATTAAAAAAAAAAACTGTTTTATATCAAGGTTTATCTGCACGAACTTATATTTACCGTAGCAAACCCTTCGAAGGACAAGATAAATAAACCGCCGACGACACATGTCATACTTTTCATGCTTCTCTGCAGCATAAACAACAGGATTTTTTGCACTCCAATAGAAGTCAGATACCATTGTGAGTCGTATCTATAAAATTACGGAATGTGAATATGGAGATACTTTACGGAATTCGAACACAGACGATTTGTAAATGTGTACAGTGGAACGATGGTAGAGTATATCGTGGAAATACTCACGCCATGGTGAAGACTGCTGCGCTGTGATCTGTTATTTGTTGGCCTAAGTAATTAAAGTACAAGTTATACGTGGAATGAACGACAACGAACATGACGGACTGGGCAAACTGGTCGATGTTCTTCTCTTCGATGGCTTGGATGAGCTGTTAGGAAAATAGTTTTAGAAAAATGTTTTGATTTTTGTGCAGTATTTCGCTCGGTTTAAGATGGAGAAAAATTGTGATATTTTTGCGTTGAGTTGTTGCAAGATTCCTAATCACGTCTTTGTTCGTTGCAACATGTTCGTGCCTTAGTGCCGAAACTGTTAAAAACAGCGTGTAGTGCGAATACCTACTGATTAAAAATAAGTGAATGCAGAATGGGAGTGGATGTTGAGTGTGTGTGTGTGAGGGTAGTCAAAATGCGTAAAAAAGGACGAAGAAGACAGTATAGAAGGGCGCGGCTTAAGAGTCGAATCGTGTAAAATAAAGTATAGCGCTGTTAATAATTTGAAATATTCAATCCACCCTAAAGCCCGATCTCTACATTAATGAGCCATTATGTTAAAAGCTGTTATTAGTGTTATTATTATTACGCGCTACTTACGACGTAGAGATTTACGCAATACGAAGCAATACCCAGGGGAATTAATAATATATAGGGTACTGCAAAGACGATTTGCAAGCGTTTAGCATAGCTGGAATTAGACAAAGTCTCAGACATTTAAATACTTCAAAATCGTAATGCACGTCACCGGCCACAAAAGTAGGTTTTCTTCGTGATATTGTACATTGCAGTTTAATAAAGAAACAAAATTTTTAATACTGTAAATAATATGTTATTGTGCACGCTGATAAGACGATTTCTTAGTATGGAAAATTAATGTTATTGCGTTTGGATACCTCTTAATTATTTTTCAAAAAGTTTCTTAGGAATAGAACTGAGTATTTACCAATATGAGCTAACAATGCGTTTCTAATCCATAGTCATATTATCAACTTATACTAACCTTATCGCTCTGTTATGAAATTTGACAGCGCTAATTAATAGATCGTGTGTTGAAATTTTCTTAGAGGACGTGCAATCATTTAATCGTTCTGGTGTCAAAGCCAATTGCACTCGATAACTGAAAATCATTCATCACCTTACTATTCGTTTATACACCACATCAGTTCGTTATTAGTACTGTTTTCGCTTCCTTGCAAGTATTTTTCGGCAGTTTATATATTCGCTCGTATAACATGGATTGTACATTTGCAAAATGTATGCCGTATACAATTGTACTGTATATAAAATGTCCTCGGCATATTTTCCCGGAAGTATACACGTATATGCGTAATTATATTTGAAAAAAAAATCGTGTAGAGTGAAGTATATGAACTGCTTGCAAAACAAGGATAAAAAATTGAGGTAATAATTCCTGATTTGAGCAAAAGCGATCGGTGAACATTCTACATCGACATACCCAGTGACTTCAAACATTGCGTAAACATGCATCATGCAAATTACAAAGAAACCATCGATGGCTAATACTGTCGTACAGCCCGCGATAATAATCGATATTGCATGAAATAAAGTGGGATAGAAATACGTCTGCTGATCGAAGAAGAACACCCATAACGAAGGTCGTAGTTCTCGAGTATCGTTCAAGGGCATCACGATATTTAGTAGTATCGGTGTCAATATCGGTACAAATATGTAGAATATCGCGCAGGAGGTGACAACCACTGCGTAAAAATGTCGGTAGTATAAAGGATGTCGCAATGCTAAACTTATTCGTTTCTTACTCAATGCCTGATCAATAACGTAATTTCCGAGATCAGCGTATTTCTTTATTATGTTCAATTCTGTTGCGGAGTTTAGAAAAGTACAATTCTCTTGCATGTGCTCTATGGATAGCCGTATCTGCAATCGTCAATAAAATAACGCGTAAGCAAATATAATACATAATGCATTTTCGTGCGACGCGTTCAACTCACTTTGTTCTTGTCTATGAAGAAGGCAAAATACTTTACGAGATAAAAGACGAAAGTTACGGCATATGTTAGAACTTTCAGTATGTAACTCATATTATAGTTCGATGCGATGATCGTTATAACCTGAAAATTAAATTTGTGTTAAATGCATTTGATCAAGGTGCGGCGAAGAAAAAGTGATTTGACATTAAGATAATTACTGTGCTGAAAAAATCGTGAGCTTATACCTGGCCAACTATTCCAAATATGAGAGTGCCACTATAAATAATCATATATATCCGTTTTACTCGTAAATGTTGATAGGGCCATAAACCCGTCATGTTTAAAAAAATATGATTGACTTTATGTTGCTTTATAAAATTTTCCATTCCTATCCGAAGGTATATCCACGAATAGATGCATCGAGACAAAGTATCCTCCCTCTCGCGATACTTGTCGTTAATAATTCCATGTGAATATACAACCTTCAGTTGCACCTGAGGTTTTATAAACTCAAGCGCTTTTTTTTTTTTTTTTTTGTAAGGCGAACGCGAAGAAGCTATAATCGTAATTTCAATGTATTCGCAGAAACATTGTTTCCCAATGTACCATAAGTAAATAATAGGGGAGTCAACAATTTTTTCGCTTCAGGTCTGCGCATGCGTTTTGACGCACGTTCATTTTTCTCTCTCTTGTCCTTTCAGTTTGCTTTGCGCAACCGACTGATGCGGATTACGTATTCAGTGCGTACTATATGTAACCAACTTCTTTTTATCTTCCCGTTCCGTAACCCTGCACGTGATAAGATGCGAGGAAAGTAGATTGTGTTTTTTTTTCTTTTTTCAAACGATTAATGACCAATGTTCTTATAGTGGCACGTATGCAGATATTTCTTTCCTTTTTTAATTAGAAGGTTAATTTATCTACCTATGTGTTTCTATCGATGTATGCTGGAGGAATATAAAATTATAAATCATAAAATAAAACGCGTACCCTATATTATATGTGCTGCATCGCGGCAACCTCTTTGAATTGTATCTCAATACGATGCGTGCCCCTAACTGAAATATAAATAAGTAAGTGTGAAACGTTACAAAAGTTGATGGTGGTTAAGGCTTGTGTTGATAAGTGAAGACCTTTATTAATATTGCTATGATACTGTGATACACTCTTATTTCATGCACTAGCCTTTTCTCTGTGTCTACCTCACACTCTTTACTCTGCTTTCTAAATTCTGCTCTGTAACTCTGACTCTGTAACTCTCTGCTTTGCTCTTTGCCACTTTCCGTAATTATCTGCTCTTTTTCCCTCTTGTCATTTCCACACATTCCAACTAAACCATGAAATCTGCTCTAATCGCTCTTCTTTCTTCGCTCGATAGCCGAAATACTCTTCCTTCGATCGCACGCATTTAAGACTCTTTAAAATATTTATCCATCCTCAGGGCGGACTATTTTCACATTTCCACGTATGCGATTTCTTCTTTGCGGTTTTTTTTTGGGGGGCTGTCCCTATCTACCGCATAAAATGGCGTTGGGTACGATTTTTGCATTATCAGAGGGATAGGCAAAAGAAATACCGTAGAATAGAATGTATCGTTGGACTCACGATTATTATTAGATCAATACTATACAATTCATTTTATCAGCTATAATACGTCTACCGAGATTTAGCATTCTTGTTTCTGCTGCTCGAGTTTTAATACAGCGAATGCATCATCAAAAAGTAGGATACCGTTACATTGGTCAGCTGCGATTAAAAGTTTATCATTAGAATATTTGGGCACAGATTTCTTTGTTAAAAGAGCATTCATACAAATCCACGACATAACAACTATATCGTAGCTTGAAATATTTAAACCTGCGAGACTCCATAAACGTCTGTCCAATAATTTTCAATTATTCTCACGAACAAATTGTTTTATATCGGGATCCATCTGCACGAGCTTATATTTACCGTAGCAAACCCTTCGAAGGAGAAGATAAATAAACCACCGACGACACACGTAATGCTTTTCATGCTTCTGTGCATCAGAAACAACAGGATTTTCTGCACTCTAATAGAAGTTAGGTACCATTGTGAGTCGTATCTATAAAAATACGGAATTTGAATATTGAGATACCGTGCTGAATGCAAACAAGGATGATTTTTTAAACGTTTTATTTGTAGAATTCGGGAAGTATAACCGAGGAATTCAGCAGGATTTTTATACACGTATCGTGAAAATACTCACGCCATGGTGAAGATTGCTGCGCTACGATCCATGGTTTGTTGGCCTAAGTAATTACAGTACAAATTATACGTGAAGTGAACAAGGACGAACATGACGGACTGGACAAACTGATCGACGTTGTTCTCTTCGATGGCTCGGATGAGCTGTTAAAAAGGTAGTTTTAGAAAAATATCTCGATTTTCGTGCAGTATTTTGCTTGGTTTAAGATGCAGAGAGACTGTGATGTTCTTGCGTTGTGTTAATGAGCGATTATGTTAAAAGCTGTTATTAGTGTTATCCTTATTACGCGCGACTTACGACATAGAGATTAACGCAATACGAAGCGATACCCAGGGGAAGTAATAATATAAAAGGTTCTGCAAAGACCATTTGTGTGCGAATAACAGAGCTGAAATTAACGATAACGTCTCATAATTCAAATATCTCAAGATCGTAACGCACTTTACCACTAAAAAAAAAAGCACAATTTCTAGATAATACAACTCAATTTAACAAAAAAACAAAATTTTAAATAGTGTACATAATATCTTACTAATCGTATTGATAAGAGGATTTTTTAATAAGGAAAATTAATGTCGCTGACATTTGATACGCTTCAATTATTTTTTAAATAGTTTACAACAAATAAAATTGACTAATTTCTAATATGAACTAACAATGTGTTTCTAATCGATATTCATATTATCCACTTATACTAACCTTATTGCTCTGTTATGGAATATGACAGCGCTGATTAATATATCGTATGCTCGAATATCCTTAGAAGACGTGCAATCATTTAATCGTTGTGGTGTCAAAGCCAATTGCACTCGATAACTGAAAATCATCGATCACCTTACCATTCGTTTATACACCATATCGGTGCGTTATTAGTACTGTTTTCGTTTCTTTGCAAGTATTTTTGGGCAGTTTATATACTCGCTCGTATAACATGGATTATACATTTGCAAATTGTATATCATATACAATTGTACTCTGTACAAAATGTCCTCGGTATACTTTTCCGGAAGTATACGCGTATATGCGTAATTATATTCGAAAATAAATCGTGTAGAGTGAAGTATATGAACTGCTTACGGAGAATGGATAAAAAATTGCGAAAATGTTTTCACATTTCAGCGAAAGCAATTCGTGAACATTCCACATTGACATACCCAGTGATTTCAAACATCGCGTACACATGCATCATGCAAATTACAATGAAACCATCGATGGCTAATATTATGATACAGCCCGTGCCAACAATCATTATTGTCTGAATTAAAGTGGGATAGAAATACGTCTGCTGATCGAAGAAGTACTCCCATAACGAAGGTCGTAATTGTCGAGTATTGTTCGAGGGCATCACAATATTGAGTAGCATCGGTGTGAATATTGGTACCGAGACGTAAAAAATCCCGCACCAGATGATAATCGCTGCGTAAAAATGTCGGTAGTATAAAGGATGTCGAAATGCTAAACTTATTTATCTCTTACTCAATACTTGATCAATAAGATATTTTCCGAGTTCAGCGTATTTTTTTATTATATTCAATTCTGTCGCGGAGTTTAGAAAAGTATAGTCCTCTTGAATGTGCTCTATGAGTAGCCTTATCTGAAATCGTCAATCATGAAATGCGTAGGCAAATATACAATGCACTTTTGTGCAACGTGTTCAACTCACATTGTTCTTGTCGATGAAGAAGATACAATATTTGACGAGATAAAAGACGAAGCTTATGCTATATGTTAGAACTTTGAGTATATAAGTCATACTATGGTCCGATGCGATGATCGTTACAATCTGAAAATTAAATCTCCGTCAAACGCATTTGATCGAGGTGCTGTGATGGAAAAAATGATTTCACAGTGAGATAATTATTGTTCTAAAGAATCGTGAACTTATCACAGTACCTGGCTAAGTATTCCAAACATGAGAATGCTGCTAAAGAAAATCAAGTATAACCATTTTACTTGTGGATGTTGATAAGGCCATAAACCGGTTATGTTTAAAAGAATATGATTGACTTTATGTTGGTTTATAAAATTTTCCATTTCTTTACGAAGGTACATCCACGAATGGATGCGTCCAGACAAAAAGACCCTCTTGCGATACTCGTCATTAATAATTCCGTGTGAATATACGACCTTCGGTTGCACCTGAAGCTTTATAAATTCAAGCGCCTTTTTATTTTTTTTTTTAAAGACGAACGCGAAGAAGCTATAATCGTAATTTGATCGTTCTCACATAAACAATATTTCCCAAGTGTGCCATAAGTAAATAATAGGGGAGTCGACAATTTTCTCGTTACAGCTCTGCGCAGGCGCATTGATGCAAGTCCATTTTCCACTCTTTTGTCCTTTCACTTTGCTTTGCACAGCCGACGGGTGCAGATTAAGTGTTAAGTCCGTATTGTATGTAACTCACTTCCTTTTCTTTGTCCTTTTCCTCGTTTTCAAAACCGTAAAGTTAAAGAGTAAGTTAAAAAGAAAAGTAAAAAAAAATTTATCAGTAATATTCTTTATTATTGTGGTACGTATCCGGTTATTCGTTTATCATTTCAATTATAAGGTTAATTTATATGTTTATTCGTTTCGATCGACGTGCGTTGGAAGAACCAAAAAAGAACTAAAATACTCAGGGTCAAGATCAATAAAGTTCCGCAAATGTTGGTCAGTGGTCGTTGTACTTGGCACATGCGTGTAACCAATTGTTACTTTTACTGGACACAGAATGTCAGTACGGATTGAGCTGTCGGAGGGGTTGCGTCGCGCGCTTCAGTCAGTATTTACTTTCCAAGTGATTCCAGCGATATTTCCGTGATTACGTTTAACTCAACCTTGATTTATCACTTTGCTACAGTTTTTTTGTTAATATGGAATTATTCCTTAAGTGCGCAACAATAAAAAACGAAGATGATCATCGAATGCATCGAACTTATTGGCTAATCATCTACCAAGTGTAAATGGAAGAACCATAATTTTTGTTACTAATTTGTTGTCGTACATACTAATTCACCGGCCAGAAAATTTCATAAATGTTATGCACTTGTAGGAAAAAGGGATATCCATTTTAATTTTATTTACAATACTACAATATCGGTTGCTTACTAAGGATACTTAATGCAAAGAAGTACCTGTATTGAGCATAGTTTACGTAACAGTAAAGATAGGAAATTGAATATTTGCGTTTCATTTTTTACACAAAAATATCTGTTCTACGACCATAACACATGTGGAGATAGTATATATAGTTTAGTAACTGTGAAACTTCAGGCGGTATCTCAGTGTTTAATTGAATAGCACATGGTTACTTTGGCTGGCTATTGACTATTGTTATTTTTACGAGAATGCATTATATTTCTCCTCGAACCTATTTCTTTAACACGTAGAGTGTATCACCAAAAAATAAGACATCGACAAGTTAGCGAGCTGAAAAATATAACAAATCCATGTATTATCCGCTAATTTTCCTATGAATATAGTAGACATCCAGATATGTACCGAAACAAAACCTTGCAAAGATGGAACATATATATTGCCTATTGTCATAGTCATGCTTTTTAAGCTTCTTTGCATTAGCAGTCCGAGTGCTTTTTGGCTCTGAGTGGGAGCTCCATACCAGTACGAGTCGTATCTGCAAAATGACCGTATTGTTGTGAATAAACATTTGTTTAATTTTGCAAGGAACTAAACGTATTGTGATTCATCACACGAACAGCCATAAAGTGAAACAAATTGATTGTATATACATTCAAAGAACATCATCTCGAGTAAAGTCACGTAAAAAATTTCCTTATTACGCACGTACCTTATTACGCAGCAACAGATGATATCGGTTGATGAAATGATTAAAATATGATATTTGAAAACATTATGCATTGCATTCCATGTGCTTCACAAGATATAAATAACGATGAGTGCATATTGAATACGTATATTATCGTGCCTTTGTATGAAATAATAACGGATTCAAGGCTTATAGAATACTTGTTTGTTCCACTTATATACGCACGCTACATTACAGATATCGGTGCTATAGTTTATTACTTGCTGTCCCTCATAATTTAGGAAAAGGCAGTAGATGAATTGGGTACACATAAATAGCACAGCCATAATAAATTCACTGGGGTTAGCTCTTTCTAAGGCATCGACAAGCTGAAAATTCGACGCGAGGCCAAAAATAACATTATACTACTTGCATTATGTTATTATAACGAGTTATATAGAAAAAAAAACAAGATGTGTCCGTTGATCTCTGGTTACACATTTTATAGAATATTACGTCAATGGATACACTAATGTAGTTATTTCTAATCAATGTTTTTGCAAAATATATTTCAAACATTTTTCTTCCGGAGAAGTGTTTTCATTCATTTTAATTATTGAATATAATCCACATGTAATTCTAACGCCATCAATAATTCTGTGTACAATATCGTTATTACTCACGTGATAAATATTAACGCATGCGGAAAACACGCCAACAGGCAAAAGTACTACGTAAGGTACTGAAAAACTATTCCTGACTAAATTGCAGCATCTACAATAACAAGATAATATTTTCAGGAACACATGTCGATAATTCATTTCCATTTCCATATAATATAGCTTATAAAAAAAGTAAGTTATATCACGACCATAAAAGAATGTTTTCAACGTCAGTGAGAATTAATTCAAATACTCACTCGATGGTTCTTTTATGAAAAGTCACGGCATCCAATAATTTTAGGTGCACCTCCAAAGTCTTTTCTAACGGGCAAACACTTATACGAGAATTGTCCATTGCTTTTCGTATGCGATAACTGAAAAATTTGAATATCCTTCTCATAAGCAATAAAAAGCGTCGTATGAATCACGCGCTACTTTTCTCCATACCCAGTAACTTCAAACATGCCGCATATGTGCTGGATGCACATCACAAGAACCGAATCCGCGAGTAACACTGCCAAATCTCCGAACAGAACTATACTCAAGTGCGTCAAAATGAGGTAAAAATATTTTTCTTGGTCGACGAAGTATTCCACGACAAGTGGAAGTTCCGGATGGCGAGATTCGTTCAGCGGTAGAACGATGTCGAGGAAAAGAGGCGACAATATCGGGGTTAGGTTGTAAAAGAATCCACCCGCCATCAAAAGAACTGCAAACGTTTTTCGATATTGTGCTTGGAAAATTCGTTTTTCGACAGAGAATTGGAGAAACTTTAGTAGTAAAACCATGACGGATCGCTTACAACAAGCGGTCGTCGTTATGAATCTTCCATTCTCCGCGCGTTTCGCTATTATGTTGAATTCCTCCTTACATTTGATATAATTCCAGTCGCTGTGTATCTGCTCCATAACTTTTGCAAGCTATAAATATATGTATCTCACCGTAATTCTTTACGCTGAATTTCGCGGGGTCGTAAATTTCACTGCCGTATGACGATCATGGGAACGTAAAGTTGATCGCGTTTGATCAAGGTGAGTGGAAATGCAGGAAGTGAATGACAACGGAGTGTTTGAGTAACGATAATTTTCTAACACTGTCGTATATACGAATTGAGACGTTAAGTCAACGAATGAGCTCGAGAATGAGTTAGCCGTCCCGGTACGTTGCTTAATGCGTCATATTTGCGATTATCAAAGATGATTCTTTGAGTACTGCCCTTCGTGCGATTTTACGCATTCTGTACTGTGATGTTAATTGACGACTCAACTTACAACAACGACTTAAGCTTTAGAAATGCCAAATATTTTATTGCCCAGTGGACATCCGAGATTAGGGAAAGGTCCGGTGAAGATGTGATCCCTAAAGTCGTAAACCAATCCGCTGGTTTTTATCGCTTGTCTGTGCCTTTTGTTTCATCCGAAATAGATTTTTATCGTGTATTCGCGTTCGCAATATTAATAACTAACATTAATTCTACAGAATTTGAATAAACTTACGTTGTTACTGTAAATATACAAAGAGCAATATTTAAGTAGATAGAATACACAAGGTGTGGTGTAAGCGAGAATTTTTAATAGAATTTGAGTGCTGTATTCCAACGTGGCGAATGCCAATAACTGAAAAAAGAGAATATCACTTTCCATCAGGTTTAAATTAATTGTAATAATCCTCGTAGACACATATAATTTTATATCGTTCTGATAAAAACTGTGTAAAATGCGAGCTAATTCTTGAAGTCTCTTTATTTATTGCAAATAAAAAATCGTTAAAAAAATTAGTACCTGAACAGTTATGCCCGAAGAGATGATGGAGGAAATAATTAAAAAATAGACACGTCGAGATCTTAACTCCTGGTACAGCCAAAGGCCAATCGATTTCAAAAGGATTTGGTTCACTTTGTAATACTCTTCCAAATGGCAGTCCATGTTTTTCAAAAGTAGAGTGACGACTGTTCACGAATCGAGCCCCCGTTATATTTTTCCATCCCTTCCATAAAATTCGAATGAATTCCGTATTTCTCGCTCCCGATATTTGCAAGAAGTATTTCCATGCTATTAAATAATTCGCCATGAAAAGTCAATAACTAGTTATTTAACATCCGCAAGTTCACAAGGGGAGTGATCGCGTGTCTGTGTATCGATCGGTATTCCTCTTCATCCGTATAAGCGTTTGTCAGTGTGCGTAAATTCATACAAAACGTTGCGTTAGACAAAACCTTTATTTTCTTCCTCTCTTATTTTTCGAGGCTCTTCGAAACATAATTGTGCATACGAGGGGAGAATATTGCCAAGTTCTTTCTTGGAGCTGAAACTTGCGCATGCGCAGTAAGCAATACATTGTGGATACCTGTTCGCATTCTGGTTTAAGCTATCAAAGGGTTCACAGATCACCCTTCTCTTTCCAGTGGTGCGTGTTTAATTAACCGAGAGTAGTCATCGATGCAATACAAAGGGGCAAGTAAGCATAATTGTGCAATAAAGTATATCATAGCTAATATCTTTTATTTTACTACATGCAGAAACGAGTTACTCGCAAAGTCAATACAATGCAAAACTTCTTATTCCAGCATGAAATATCACATTTTTTCAAAAGAATGCACATGAATGTAATTATATTCGAAATTTTAGCTGGAAAGCTTCGTACTTTAATGTAATAAAAGGTTTTATTAGATGTTTAGATATAATATTGCTACTGTAGGACAATGAAGTAAAAATATTCGGAACATATATGTATTCTGAAGAACCAAGATGTTTATTTAGTGATATCAAGAAATTTCTTATTTACGAGTAAGACATTACACCATTTTCCGGTTACTACTTCGTTCATTTTCTCACTTTTTGTCTCTTCCTAAACTACTACTCGCAAATGCTAGTTTTTCTATATGTCTGCAATATTACTTAGCACGTGGAGTGAATTACCAAGAAATACGATATTGTCATATTAAAGAGCTGCAAAATTGAATTGGCATTAAGAATGAGGGTTACAATTTTTCTTCATAATATTCGCATGAGATTACCGTGACAAAGCCTTGCATCGATGGGATGTATATGCCGCCAATCGTCATACTCATGCTTTTCATACTTCTTTGCATTATCAGTCTTAATGCTCTTTGGCTTTGTATCGAAGTCATATACCAATGCGTGTTGTATCTATAACGCGGACAGAGCAAATAATTTTCGAGCAATGTGTAACCACAAGTGTCAAATAAGAAATTGTCTAAATACATTAAAATAAAAAAAAAACACTAAAAAATGTCGAAGTACATATTAGGAATTTTGTTTAAATTGTGTAAATTTTTAATTCATGGTATTTGCTGTTCGATCAGTTACTAAAATACTCACGCCACTTCACAGATCGAGGTACTATGATTTATCATTTGCTGACCCTCGTAGTTGAGAAAGAAGCAGTACGTGAACTGACATATGATGTACAGCAGTGTTGGAATAAGCGTGTTAAGATCGCCTCTATCGAGTGCATCGGCTATCTTTTTGAAAAAAACTCAGGTTAAAATGCACCAATTACTTAGCGCACGACAGGTAATCAGATATAACACATGACTCGATACACAAAGAAACTTTGCAAGAATAAAATCCCATGTACCTGATAAAGATTAACGCACGTGGAAACGATACCAACGGGAATTAGTACCACGTAAGGCAGCGAAAAGCAGCGTCGTGTTAATTTGGAAATCCTAGAAGAACAAGTCAAGATTATCGTAAAAACATATAGCCATTTTCGTCGATCCCACACGAGACGCACGTAAGATCAAACGTAACTCGTACAAAGCATTTCTAACAATATTCAATACCAACTCGATAGTCCTTTTGTGGAAATTCAGGGCGTCGAGTAATTTATCCTCTGCCGTAGGTTTTTCACGCGACGTAGAGGTGCCAGAAAACTTTCTATTAAATACTTCCCGAAAGCGATATCTGAAAAGACATAACTATGCTGCAGGAGTCCTCACCTCAGTTTCATCTACGCAAGTATAAAAAAATATCTTCCTCGAATATTCTTATAGATAAAAATATCAATATCGATAAAACGTGACACAGTACTCCTATACTTCTTGCTCCAGTGAATCATTACAAATAAAATCGCGACGAGCAATGTACATTAAGTATAATACATTACATTCCTCGTCGAGACCACGATTTAATTTCTAATAAAATCATTTACGTCGATGGCTCAATTAACTGTAATCGAAATCCATTTAAAACGAACCGAGGATTTTCTTAGCCCCTCCTCCTTACCCAGTCACTTCGAACATCCCACAAACGTGCTGTATACACATAACTAGCGCGGAATCGGTGACCAGTACCGCCGCTTCCAGGAGCAACACTATGAACAGGTGGAGCAGGATGGGGCAGAGATACTTTTGCTGATCGACGAAATATTCTGCTAATATCGGCAGCTGCGGATGGCGGGACTCGTTTAATGGCACAACGAAGTCCAGCAGAATCGGTGCGATCAGTGGGATCGAGATGTACGCAATCGAGCCTATCATCAACAAGACTGGAAATATTCATTAGCAAAAGCTACATCAGTGCATGCGATCCTTCGTGGATATTCAAGATGAGAAAACAATGAGGGGATGTTCGATCCTTACTGCACGATATAACTATTACGCATCGTCCGATGTACGCTCGGTTCTCTATTATCTCGACCTCCTCCCTGCACTTCAAGTAATTCCAGTCGGTTTGGATCTGTTTCAGGATTTCCTTTATCTAAAGTGTTCGTACGTTGGTTGTTATTATCGAAGCGAGTATTCGTGTATCGAGAGATCTAAGACGCTTGGGATTTACGAAAGTCGAGGTACGCGGAATTAAAGTGTGACCCGAGATACTTGTGCAGCAATATTTGTAGAAGACGTTACAACTTACATTGTTACCGTTAAGGAAGCAAGAATAATATTTAACGAGGTGAAATACGCACGGTATGGTGTAAGTGAGAATCTTTAGTAGAATTTGAATGCTATACTCTGACGTGGTAAAAGCCGCCAACTGAAAATAATAAAACACCTGGAACTGAAATAATAATATTTCTAGTAGTGTAAAGAAAAAAAAAAAAGTTCTTTCCATTTAGTCTGTAAATGAAAATTCGACAAATTTGATTGCCCACTTGTACAATAAAGTTAATACCATCATTCGTGCCATGTTTGTTCGCGTAAATCATGAGCTCATCATTTGTGTGCATCGCGATTTCGGAGTTCAGAAAGATCGGTACCTGCACGGTTATGCCCGAAATAAGTATACAGGAAAGTATTAATAGGTAAAAGCGTTTAACTCTTGTCTTTTGATAAGGCCACAGGCCAATGGACGACAAGAGGATCTCGTTCACTTTGTAGTACTCCTCGAGAGAGCACCCCATTTCTCTTCGAAACTTGAACTACGACTGCGAACAAAAATCCCGAGGGAGCTACGCATCTTTCTTCTCATTGCACGATATTATCTATTTCTCACCTTTATTATTCTGTCCCCCATAAAAGCGCTACTTGAAATTTTGCAGGGGTGTAAGAAAATGATGGGTCATACGACAATCGATAATGGCAGTCAGGAAGGCGCGTATCGGAGCGGAAGTGAATAAGCGTAACAGCGTGCAATTCTTCTGTATGCATATTTTATTTCCCCCATTTAAGTCAATTTGCACCAAACTATTTGTAAGCTAGAGCTACGGCTAATTTCAGTGCAGCTTCTGTTTCCCTTCGAGTCTTATAAATAAAAAAAAAACGATGAAGTTATATCCCACTGTTTGTTTTATTTTATTCGAAATTGCCGCAAGTCCACGTAAGCAATTGGCATTTTGTTTGCTACTGTTCCTCGTGCACCTGTAAGGTTCGTGTCCTAAGCCTCGTCTGCTTTTTCATCCTAGATTTTCAACTTCGAAAAGTGCATTACGCTGGTCGATCGATGCTGATGATTATTGTACACTTTTGTCTATAAAAACGATCAACTGTATTCCTTAATATTACATCGTGAGTATCCTCGTGTCTATGATTTATTGCGATTACCTGCTTTTTGGCAATTATGTTCGAGTGGATTCACTGCACTTTCAATCTGATACGGAATACTTAATATATCGAATAGAGGACCATGAAATAGGATGCAGTGAAGTTGGTGATCTAATAAAGAAAATTGATATAGTTCATTAAAGAGTGGCTGAGGTTTGTCATCGCCCTCGATTCTCTTCCTAGTATCTGTTCTTTGCAGCCTGAGATATGTCTATAACACTTCTACGTGTATATCGACTTCGAGAGAATTTCTAGCCGCGATGAGAAGTTCTATTAAAGCGCTCGGGTATTCATTAACAAAGTTCCATTCCGAGTTTATTAGGACACATTGGCGTGTGTAGTTTGATGCCGAAATATTAGTTGTCGGATGGCTCTGATTTCTCTCGACACAATATCGATGCATAAGTATACCAGTAATCGATTCTCTTTTCTCGCGTAGCTGGCGTCTCGTAAAAACGATCGTTTTCGTAAAATTACGCTTTTCGGGATTGCAAATCAATTTTCACCGATTTTTATTCTGAATGTAGGAAATAAATGATTTTCCAAACTTCCCAAACTTTATTGTAGTTTTGTGAGACAATTATTATAGTTTTATAGTTATTTACCGATAGAAATCCCTTCAATGATAGCGCGAATAAGCCAGGGAAGGATAATGAAGAGTATTTCATGCTTCTTTGCATCATTATTAGTAAGGTTTTTTGTATTTTCGTTGGGGTCAAGTACCAATGCGTATCATATCTATGAAGCGAATATTGAATATAACAGTAATGCAATTTGGATGAAGAAACATTTCTGTATAAGTTTGCGTGACACTTACGTTATATTATGAATGCTCGTGCTCTGGTCTATTATTTGTTGGCCCATATAATTAAGGAAAAAGCAGTAAATAAAGGTGCTCATAACAAATGTTATGGATATCATAAACTCGTTAATACTGTGTTTGTCGAAGGCATTGGCAAACTGTTAAAAGAAAATTATTTTTCAATAAGAATTACGTAAGGAGCTATTTATTGGTAATCCAAATTTTTGGGAGCAAACAAGATGTTACTTACGCGATAGAGATTCACGCATAATACAACTACACCGATGGGGAGAAGAAATGAGTGAGGTACGAGGAAGGACAGTTCTATTGATTTAACGGTTCTGCAATAACGAGATACAACTTTTATGAAAAGGAATGTTAAAAACTCACTTCGTATTACGTTTATTTAATTCATCGATACCTACTCGATGCTTCTATTGTGAAAGATCAGGGCATCGAATAATTTTGTTTGAACGTCCGATTTTTTTTTCGGTTGAAAAGTGTTTGGATGTTCGTTGGCGCACACTTTTCTTATGCGATGGCTAGACGTGTAAGCAGTAATAATGAGAAGATGTGTGATCATTGCTGTTTATAAAACCAATTTTCAGAGCGAAAACGGATCTCTTGGATTTGTAGCGCAAAGGTTGATATAAAAATATTATTTTTTCACAGTTGGCGGTTATAGTGATACTAGATGAGTTTTCATCAGGTGTACGAGCGCTCCTGTGATTATTTTTTTTTAATGCAGAATAGTTGTAGCATGCTTACCCAGTTATTTCAAACATACTGCAGATATGCTGTATGCACATCATGAAACACGAGTCCATAATTATTATCAGGAACTTCCCTACTAATAAAACTAGCACCATGTGGAATAAGATCAAATAATAATATTTTTGCTGATCAACGAAGTACTCGGCCAAAATTGGTAATTCCCAAGTGTGCGACTCGTTTTGAGGTACGACAAAGTCGAGAAAAATTTGGTAGAATATATATGTCGAGATCACGAGAACTCCTCCTATCACGCAGGCTACTGCAAAATATTCATAAATATAAACTTAGAGACATTTATTCCAACGTAAGGTTAAGAAACACGATAGCATCGCGTATTAATCTCTCACTGCACATTCCAAGGGTAAAACGCCTTACAAAATCGGCACGTTTTCCCATTATATTTCTTTCATCGATGTCGTTCAACGACTCCCAATCGTATTCAATCTGCTTCATAATTTCCTTTAACTGCATCCATAAATGTGAGTTACATTGGCCAAGGCTCGAGACAAATACTCGAGTTGCGTGTAACGTGAAATTCAATACCGTTGAAATTGCATGAAATTCAAATAAACATTCTATACAGGTTAGAAATGATTGGCATAAATAATAATGAAAACCATAACAAAAGTTTGGATTGAATTTCTGTTACGTTACGACCGAGGTTCAATAATTTGTCGGTTGATTGAAACTTACGTTCTGGGAGTAACCGATGAAGAAGTAATATTTTAGAAGGTAAAATAGGCAAGGTGTTGTAAATGCAAGAATATTTAGCAAGAAATCGCCAGTTACTTTTGATGTAGCGAAGGTCATTAGCTATAATAAATATTATACATAATACAAAAAAGTCAGCTCCCTTAAAATTAGTGGCACAAAACGTCCCATTTATTTATATGTCACACTGACCGAGGTGTGTTTGAGGTCAAACGGTTTTAATAAATATGACAATGATCTTGCGGAATCCAAGAAGATTTCCGATGGTTAATACCTGTACTGTTATTCCAGAGATGAGAATGATGGAAATTATCGCAAGAGCAATGCGGTCCACCTTAGACTTTTTGTTCAGCTTCAGACCGAGGAACCACAGAAGGATGTGATGCATTCTATAGCAATCCAAGAAAGAGCGTTCCATTTCTCCTCGAAGATCGAGTGACGACTGTGGGGAAAAGTCCAGAGAACTTTGTCTCTCTCCCTCACCTTTCTTGTGGTTGTCTTTGAGGAAATATTCATATTTTTCGTTCGTGGCTTTTGCCAATAGTATAGACAAAATTGCGCTCCTTAAACTGCTATTGAGTATAATTTAAAGTATGCTCATCGTTGATGCTTCATATTTTAGTGATTGCGAATCAATCGATGCAGTCCGTAATTGATTTTTCAGCTCTTTACTTTCCGTTATGTTACTTTTAGCTTCACTTCGTGGGGCGAAACAACTAAATTGCACAATTCTACCGTCAATCAAAGAAATGTCGAAACTACCGCCATGGATATTCTACGTCGCGCATGCGCCTGACGTCTTTCTTTCGCGATTACCTGTTGAACATCCGCAGAGTACGTACAGACGTTGCACGACGTGTATCGGTTCTGTCTTTGGTCTTCTGCCCTTTCAAAGGTTAAAAAGTTGTTACAAGTGATGTACAAAATGTTTTTCTTGTGAACGTGAAGTAAAGTAATTGTAAAGCAATTTTGCTTAATAATCCACACTAAATACCATCGTAACTGATCATTGTACTCAGAGTGAATGGAAAAACATGTTTTCTCGCTGAGAATCGTTAAGAATCAGAGATATTGTCTCGTGGAAGCAACGCCACATTGTGTTAGTATCTTATATTTGTATACTATAATTATATACCCCCTTTCCTTAACCTTAAAATTAACGTGTTAATGTTACATTGCCCTTAGCGATTTCATGCTCTCACAGATCGTAGTAACATGAAATAAGAAATTGCTGCATGGCCGATCTGAAGAGATATTTTAATCAACATTATGATCATATCAATATTTCTGCCTTCGTACTATGCATATATTACCGTAATGAATGCCGGGGATGATGGAACAAATATGCCCAATATCACAAATTTCAGTCCTTTTTGGCTCTGTTGTAAAATAAACAAAATTAATTTTTGCACTTTTACCGATGTTGCGTACCAGTTTGTATCGTATCTGAAAAATATTTCAAATTACTTTTGGGTGAAGATAGCTCTTTCATTTACAGCATACATTGTAAAAATGTGCACTACAGGAAATCGCTAAATTTTTAAATAAAATTAAGTATTGTGCGTAGATTTATCCAAAGATTAACAATTTTTTTAAATTAAGCAACGTTTTAAATTAAGATAGCCGCACTGTCTGCAAAGTAGAACAGCTTTTGCTGTAAAATAAATTACATTGCAGTAGATACTCACGTTTTGTAAGAAATATTTAGACTATGATCGATTCCTTTTTGTGCTATACTCAAGGAGATAGAGATGGCAATCAGTTGTGCGAACGTATATATTAGAAGAAGATATTGCAATTTTAATAGTCTTAACGATGTGATACAGGATATCTGAGTTAATTAAATGCATGATAGAGTTAGTTTAAGTAAATTCCCTAGCTGAGATCTTATGAAAAGAGTGGATACAAATATGTAACCTTAAAATACATCATCCAATCTTTCTCAATTTTACTTACTTGATAAATATTTATACTCAAAATTACGATGCTAGATGGAAGTATAAATATGTAGGATGGGGAGAAGATCAAATTCATTAAATTGGCAAATCTATGATAAATAAGAAATACAATGTAAGTGTATCGATATTAAGTTTGTCTTGAATTTAATCATCGCAATACTGACTCTATTCTGATTTTGTGTGCTTTGATGGCATCTATTAACTTCAGATACGTTAAACTATTTTGCAACACAGAGTTGTGCAGATAACTATCCTTCAGAGCTTGTTCTATTTTATAACTGTAACAATAGAACGATTGATGTAATATGTATTGAGACGTAATATGGAAAAGTTCCAGAATACATGATAATTTTTTTTTATTATGGCACACTATTATATTAATATTTGCAAACTTACATACATTATATTTATTATGCTTTACTCGAAACGGATGCAGGTGGCACAATAAATGCACGTTTATATGATTGGTGATTATGAAGAATCTCACTTACCAAACCACTTGAAACATTCCAGAATTGTGTTGTACGTAAGTGAGAAGCATCCCTTCAGTGGCTAGTATTACGTTGCCCCATACGAACAGTATTGTTATTAAATGCAAATTTATGGGAACAATGTATTTTTCTTGATCGACGAAATAATCTACCGGTAACGGTATGTAATGCGATCGAGATTCGTTCAGCGGTATTATGAGATCAAGTATATTTGGAGAGAATGACCATAGTAAGCAATACCACAAAACTATACAAAAAAACGCTGCAACGAGCGAAGTCAATTAAGTATAGACATATTTTATGTCAAATATAAAAGCATAAAGAAATAACATAAGTTCTGAATATTTGGAGTACGCAATACTCGATATTAGTTCGATTATTGTGTTCAGAATTATCCTCATACATGTACAACGGATTATATAACGTTGTCCAAATTTAGTGTATTTCCTTAAGATCTTAAACTCCGTCTCGTCTGCCAGAGTGTTCCAATCCTTCTCTACAATATCCGCAACACGCTGCATCTGTTCGGGCAATATTAATATAAAGGGGAGTTACTCTGCATCGGTTTACCTAAATAAGTAAAATTGAACGACATACAAAATAACGATAATGACATCACAAAATTAAAAAATAATTGACAGATCGTATATGACTCACACTTTGAAGCTTGCAGGAGAGATATATGTACTTTATGACGTAGTTGAGTAATCCAGACATGTACGAAAACGAAAGAAGGAATTTGTCTATATCACGCTTTTTATTAAAAAATGTGGTGCACTGAAAGCAACATTAGTACACTAAAACCATTATTAATACCAATTACATGCAATGGTTTGTTTAAAAAAGAAAAATTCAAACGCATAGTTTCGTCTGAAAAGATTCAAATTACAGGTTGCGAATAAAGAGTATGGAACATATCTGCAATATTCACAATAAAATTTCATACAAAACACGATCACGATTCACGGTACGTTTGATGTAACAAGTGCCGGTACCTGGATTATCACACCGGAGATCATTACAATTGTACAGATTGCGATCAGTATGCGGCTATGCGTTGCGTTTTGACAGGGCCGCATGCCAATGGCGGTCAGCATAAGTCTATAGACCTTGGAATATTCACGTTCAAGGAACAAGTCCATCATGGTTGTTTCAGAGTCAACGCACGTCTGTGCACTCAGCAAACATAGTTCTGTGCCATTCACAGGCAGAAATTCACCTAATATTTGTTCACCTTACCTCGCTTTTTTCTACCACCTCTAAATAATTGCGCTCGACTGGAAAAAAGGGGCGATGAAGAAACCGGATGTAAAGCGCGAAGAGGGCTTTCCTGATCGATATTCTGCCTCTTATTATCATACGATATTTGCCCAGGTGGGAATCGACTAAATTGCAGGTTGCAATAAGTAATAGTTTACCTATAGCCTTTTTTTTTACGCGCTCCCACAAAATTGTGAGGACTTCAAATCGGCGCATGCGCAATAAAGGCCGTGTGTAAAGACTTTCAAGACCATTGCCACAGTGCAGTTTGGACACTCGAGGAAGGAGTTTCAATTTCCACTGCTCTCCGTGCCATTGTTTTTCTTTTGTGGTGCCAATTGTAAAGATCGTTTAAGACTTAAAAAGATAGAACTCCTATAAACCAGGCTAATCGGTATTCAAAGTGCTCTCTCGAAGCGCGTTCGCATCGTGCAAGTATTTTACATTTATAAAATCAAATAAAGTTATGCGTGTATCTATGTTACATCATGTTTTACGCATATCACGTGCATTAAACTTCGGCTTGACGTAATTTTCACGTAAGTAGCAAGGTCGATGCGCGATTGTAATGTGATGTAAAGCGCGATAAATCTGGCTGTCCTGCTTTGCCTTTATCGTGCTTATAATCATAATAGTATATAAATTCAAATGAATTATACTGATACTGTATTACACGAGATACGTTTATTAATGTGTTCAAGGAAATAGTTCCACTGTTGGAATTTCTCACAGAGTTGACCCTAATTTACTACGGTAAATCACTAAAAAAAAAAGGGCATCGTCATCGCGTAGACCGGATCATCATGTAATAAGACATCGACATATTGACCAACTGGAATGAAATCGATGTGTTAAAAGCTGATATTATTTGAGTATAAAAATAACGCAGAGAAATATTTGAGCAGGTAATAGAATAGCTGAATGACGCGAAGTGTTATCTCAAAAGTTAAAAATATAACTTTACACGATACTGTTTATAAATAAATATATACGTCACCGTGAGAAATCCTTCCAGCGATGGCGTAAATAAAACGATAACGAAGGTCAACTTCTTCATGCTCCTTTGAAGTATGAAAAGCAATATCTTCTGCACCTGAATCGGCGCGGCGTACCAATGCGAATCGTATCTAAAAGATAATGGTTGCCACTTCATGCTTCCGGCGCTTTTATTCTTTCCTGCTCGTTCATTAGAAATATGTGCTTGCTATTCTTAATCTTAATCGCCTTATTTCACGATAAGGTGATAATGTAGGACCAGAAATTGCGGTACTCACGCCTTGTAAGAAACCATGCCAGCGTGGTCTACCAATTGTTGCACCATGAAATTGCAAAAGAATATATAACCAATTTGTCCGATAGTAAGCGAGGAAACAATAAAGAACTCATTGAATTGTAGTAGCGACAGTTGAGACAACTACAAACAACGACCAGGCTACTTAAATCGAACAGCGCGCATTCAATCTCAAATAATTCAGTTATATTATGGAGTAATTTTGTATCACTGGATTTTTCACGTGATCAGCATAGTTACTCACTTGATAAAGATTAATGCTTAGACTTGATACACCGAGTGGAAGAAGAAAGATGTACGACTTCCTGAACGTCATTTTAATCAAATTGGTGAACCTTCGACATAAGAAAATCGTACTTATATTCGGTTAATATTCAATGCTTATGATGTATTAAAAAGGACATTGTGACTCGATAGAAATGCATTCATACGGACTCGATAGCTCCCTTGTGGATATCAATAGCCTCAACCAGCGCCTTGTGTATTATAAAGTTTTGCGCGATAGGAACGGATAGTTGATTCTCGTTCAAAGTGCTCTGTATACGATAGCTGAAAAACCACCATTATTTTATCTGAGAAATTCTTATAGCCAGAAAAATTTCCTAATTTTTTTTGCATCCCTTACCACACAACTTCGAACATGCCGCATATATGCTGTATGTACGACATAATCACGGATTCGGTTGCAATTAGGATTGTCAGACCTATCAAATTTACGACCACCAGATGCAGCAGGATAGGGCACACGTATTTTTCATGGTCAACGAAATATTCCACCAAAACGGGAAGCTGGTGCGGTCGAGACTGGTTGAGAGGTGCCACGAGATCGAGGAAGTCTGGGGAAAATTCCACCAGTAAGAAGACGAATATCGACATATAGATACCAGCTGAAATAGTGGATCCGTTAAAAAGGAGTCTACAGGCTAAAGGCCTAAGCGGTCGATGCCTTTAAATTTATTCAAAAAGAAGTCTAAACGTTCATAAGCAGCGCTAAAAAAGGAAGTAATCTTGCGTGTAATTCAATTTTTCTTAGAGATCTCGTAGTTTCAAAAGTGACTTGGATGAGAAACCATTGTAACGTCCAATAATTAAGATCATCGCAGACTTAGTAGAATTTGTAATTGAATGCTTGCAGAATTTCGTACATGCGCAACTTAGCGTGATGATTTTCCCAATGTTGGCGTAATGTCGCATTATCTGAACCTCCTCCTCGCTTTTCAGCAAACTCCAGTTATGCTCGACTCGTATCATTACCTGTCGTATCTGTCGTCGTAAACAACAATCGATATTAACACGTGAGTATCAATGGGACTGATAAATCGTACTAATGTGGGATCAAAATAAAATGTCAGCTTCAACTTACGTTCTTAATGTCACTGGCTATGACGTTGTATTTCAATGCGTACGATACTATCGGGGCGGAGGATGAAAACACCTTTACGAAAGTGTCCAGATCGTAGTCGCGCGTAATAAAAGTAGTACACTGAAAGGTATGATCCGTCTAATGAGCAAACGTATTCAGTATACCGCGCGATAATCGCGAATTATTTCGTTGGGGCGAAACAATTGGCGCTGAAGTGTAAGACGACGATACCTGAAATATCACGCCGGAGATTAATATCAAAGTGCACAATATAATGTGCATGACCCTGAACTTTGTTTCGTGATACGGCCACAGGCCGATCGAGGATAGAAGTATCCTATTGGCCTTGTAATAGTGGCTTCCGTGAAAGTCCATTTCGGTCTGAGAACCAAAGTCCGACTGTTCCTGCAAAACTATATCTCCCCCAATAGCTCTAAGAACTCCGTATATATCTTTTTTTTTTGCGAGTCCATTCGCAAAGTGGTAAGTAAAATTACCGCGAAATTGACTCATCACGGCTGACAGAAGTTGTATTTGACAAGCTCGGTCGTGCAGACAATGTTGATACAAAGGGTCAGCCCGATCGATAAGGATGATTATGGTTACCGTAAAATTGCGCTTCGAAATGAAATGCGACCGCAGAGGGGATTAAATAAATTGCGCGCTACGCGAGGGAATACTTCTCCTCTTACTTTCTCGCACGCCGTCTTAAATATTTCAGTTTTATGTCTCGTGGCGCATGCGCCATGAGAAGCGAAGATGTAAAAAGCGAACCGCCCTTCCATTATCGTTCGATCTTTCAGCCCGTGCACTTCGTGGTCGCACCTTGAACATCCGTAGAGTCAATCGAAGACTATTCCACTCTGCGAACTGCGAACAGTACTGTCGAAAACTCCGCTGGAAACTTCATTTTCATACTTCGCACGTATTTACATAGCTGTGACTAGCAATGCGCTTGTTATTATAGAGTTTTATGCGGGCAAATCGCGTGAATACGTCTTTAAGAATATCGAACTTTCGAGAGCGTAAGACAATGGTCTTTTTATATTAAAGAGGTCAACATTGAAGAATGGCCAACACTGTAGTTTTAGAGGTTATAAATGTCGACATTTTTACAAACTACGCTTTCTTATGTCATCTCGTAATAGAGTACGATAAAATAGCATGGAAAATAGGGACGTAATGAAGTTTTCGTGCTCTTTCATAAGTATGCGACAGCGTGGAAGGAAGAAGGTGCGATTATTTCGGAGATATTAATAAGCTGAAAGTAGAGACTTTCGAGGAAATTAACTCGGGAACTGTAATAGCAGTATATAACGTATACGATGATCTGTGAGTAACCTTAAGATAAATACTTGCTTCAAGACGCGCAAGAGGGAATGTACGCTGTTTGAAATAAGAATGGAGTATGCATAGACGGTTGAGATAAGAAATATGTAAATTGCGGAGATCAAATAATGGAACAGTGACTTTATCAAGAGGAAGTCGGAGGAAGAATTTCGTCTTATACACGGAAGTAAAGGCGGAGGTTATCTTCAATTGTCTTACGTGTTAAAAATAAGGTCAGAGTCGCTCGATGTGCTGTTTTTATTTAATCTCCACAGAAGTGCACATAAACGTAACATCGTATATGGATTGCTCATTGTTTTTATTTCTTAATATCCGAATTTTACGACTTATTCTCTTATACTTATCTTATCTATCTCGATTGTATTTCACGATACAGCCAATAGTTGTCTTATTTACATTTTTTGTGAATACCAAAACATTTTATTACTCTCCGTTTGTATCTTTGTGAAATGTGTTCCTTTGCATTACACACTCCTAAAAATTATGGAATTTTTTAACGATCTCATTACTTAATTCGTCCAAAAAAAATTCATTACGATATATCACATTTCTTTGCTCTTACATTAAATTTACATCTATATAAAATTAAATTTACTGTAAGGTAAACTTGAAAAAGATTTTTTTGATCCTTTTATTCGAGTAAGAAGAAGAAGTATTTAATCGTATACAAACATATAAACATGCAGTTTTGCTTTAACCTATAATCTCGGCATTTTTTGTATGCCATTTTTATGTTTAAAGGCTTATTCGAGTATCGATTGTAAATTTATAAATATCAGAAATATATTTTTAATACGTGTACGCTCTATAGTATAACAAAATAAAAACATATTTCTAATATCAATATTGCATGCAAGTATATGTAGATACAGGGTCATACGCAATTATATTTTTATCTCTGGTGTACAAAATGCGCTATGCGTCTCGTTAATGGGTAGGTAATGTTGTGAGTTATGAAACCTGATATGAGAGCAAGTCCATTAACGACTGAGCCAGTGGTTTTTAAACTGAAGCACGAAATATAAACTGAGGTAGTTTTAAACAAAATTTAAATAAATGCTATTTGACTATCCACCGTAATTCACCTATAAAGCATCCTTACCTAAAAAATGTCTTACTAGATATATCCACTTCTCTCTTTACAACTTCAATTTGTTATTGGATATTCTTGAAATTCAATAGACTACCATACATGTGACAGAAATGGTTAACTAAAGTGTCGATAATATTTTTTCAGAAGCCGAACAGTGTATTCTCAGAATCCAAAAGCTGCCAATAGCCGAAAAAGGTTAAAGACCACTGGGTTGAGCGTTCCACGGGACTGCAGGTGCAACCGACACGACGTTATACCGATTATTTAATGGAGTGTCAGACCTTTGCAATCTTTTATGAGCACGTAGAAAAAATCACCATGAAATAGGACAGTGACATACTGCCGATCTATAACAGAAGATACGTATCGGCAGGTAAGATGCTGTTAAATTCGCTTCCATGACGAAATACATTACCGTAAAAAATCCTTCGAAAGAGGGTACGTATATGCCTCCGGCGACAATCGCGAAGCCTTTCATGCTTTGGCGCATGATAAACAACAATAATTTTTGCACTTGCAATGGTGCCCCGTACCACTGCGTCGCGTATCTGCGCAAGACACAAGGTGCAAAGATATAATCAAATTTGCAAGAACATTATGCGTATATAAAGTACATAAATTAGGTCAGAAATTTGAATAATTTCGATAACAGCAAAAAACGCGCTTCTCGTATAATAAACGAGCAGCGTTTAATTAGTAGATTATTAAGGTCAATGAAAATACACATAAGATTTCAATTTCAATATTATACATTCCGTAATTCATAGGGTCCCGTTTTTATATGGAAAAACGCGGAAATGAAATACGTACACATTGTCGAAAACATTGCTGCTGTGGTCGATGAGTGCTTGCCCGCTGTAATTGATCAGAAACATGTAACTGAACTGTCCCAGTATGAGCATCATGCAGACGGAGAACTCTTCGAATCCCTCGTACGCCATGATCGCTTGAGAAAACTGGGACACGGTAAAATCAGAGATTTAAAGCGATGTCCCTGCCACTCGGAGGATCCATTTAAACTCTGAGAGAAGTACTCACACGATACAAGTTAACGCTAAGGGCGGCAGTGCCGAGAAGGAGCAGAATAAAGTAGGAGGTGACAAAGGTAGATTGTATGAATTCGGAGAACCTTGAGGGGGCAGGAAATAAAGGCGCGTTTTTGATCGGTGCCAACTAACAATGTAAGAATACAAGAGTAAGTTTCGAACGAATACTGACGCGATTGCCCTTTTGTGCAATTTGACGGCATTGATTATTCTTTTGCACATCGTCCCCGCTTTGCCGGAAATCGGTTCCCGCATCGCCTCGTCGTTCACCGCCCATTCTATTCGACAGCTACAGAAATGGAAGTAGATTGGTGCCTTGGCATTAACTAAATGTAGGCGATCGATTATTATGAATTATGTTATAGTGATGTTCATATATCATTTATCACAACATTTATATAAAGTATTAGTGTACTCTAATGTCACGATTAAAATCCCTCATTCCTCGAATATCAAATTTGATAGACGGTTTGAAAGGTTTGAAAATCTTTCGAAGCGTTCAAGTGTAAATATTCACACGCATTACGGAGTGTCAATAGAATATAATATATCGATTGAAATGAAAGCTAAAAGTGCGGCAAGAGTTATTGGAAATTTACCTGACGATTTTAAATATTCCACAAACGTGCTGTATGAGGGCCATGACGATGGTTTCGGTGGCGACCAGAGTCGTGGAGCCAATAATGACTATGATGTCGATGTGTAGAGAGATCAGAAGGAAATACTTTTCTCGATCCACGAAGTGTTCGGTGAAAACCAGGGGTTCCGACTGCCGGGTTTCGTTTAAGGACACTATGATATTGAGAAGCTTCGAGAGGAATGGACTTAGTATGAGGGTGCACACGCCTGGATACATGTATACTGTGAGAGACGATGAGAGAGAGCATGAGTTGGAAGATAGATTGAAGAGGTTATATCCGGAAGTCGAGCACAATGCATCCTTACTTGCGAATATCATACTTAGAAGTCTCCCGCTGTTTGTATATTTTTTGATTATTTTAATCTCCTCCTCGTTCTGTAACTCCTGCCAGTCAGCCTGAACCCGATTCATGAGTTCCTTCACCTGTCGCGAGTAAGAAATGTACACAGAGGCGCATCATCGAATCATCGCGGATGGCATTTACTCACGTTCTCGAGGATGGAGCAAAATGTGCCGTACTTAAACGAGAACATAATCGTGAAAATGATGTTTGGCATCGTTTTTAGAATAACCTTCAGGCCGACGGTCGTGGTAATAAACGGTGTTAACTAAAAACAGCGTGTACCTTCTTCAGTTATCGCTTTAAGATAATCTTTATTTAGTACATACAAGTCGCGCGCACGATAATTTAGAGATAATTGCATAGCGATGATGATTTTTTCAATGATATAAGAAATATCGAAGGGATTAGAAAGAAGCTAGAATTCGAACGATATAAGATTACGGTCCAAGCATCGATCCTGTTCTTCAATAAAAATCAAGCTTTTCCTTCAGGAAGTACTACACGTTATATGGATATTGCTTGCTGCATCGATGCATTTGAATATAAACGCGTACTGCGATAAACGTATGAACGACTAACTTGTATTATCACACCGGATACGAGCAGGGCAAAGTAGATCGTTCTCTGTACTCGTTCGCGCCATGAATTTTTGTAGACCCAAAGGCCGATGGAGGAGAGGAAAAATCGATTGAGCTCGTAGTAACTGTCCCCGCCGAAGTTCATCGTTTGGCTGTTCACGCGTCTTTGACCGCAAGTCTTTTGGCCAGCAGACCTTTTCCCCACCACTGCGCATCCTGGCCAAACTCCTCGTCCCTTTTTCCGCTTTGTAAATAATGTATCGCGAGTTCGCAGCGGATGGAGCGCGTAATTTCGAAATTGCCCGGTGCGTGGGAGCGGCCCAGCGTGAATCGACGATCGATTCATTTCCGCAGCAACGCGGCGTAATTTCCAAGCGGGACCTGCGAAAGGGGGAAGAAATCGTCTTGCGCGGGAATTATTTTTAGTATTCTTTTTTTCTTTGCCCAAACAGATGTCGGTTTTCCCTTCCTCCACGTACCACAATAGCTTCTCAATGGCATAAGCAGCTGGTGCATTTTTTTGTTCGTACTACCTTTGCATCTTTGTCAGCTCATAATTTGCTGGTAGAAGGTAAAAAGAAGGGATGGTCGGACAGTCGATTTGGAAATGTCTTGGAATACTTCTGAAGTGAGCACCGTGAATGATCTTTTATCGTTAGACGCACTATTTTCTACGTTTCGTACCTCCGGGCGCTTAATTGTTATTCGAGATTTAAAAATACTTGTTGAGTATATGACTTTTTTCTTATGTGTAAAACTGCTTTCTAAGGCTTTTAGAATTTTTTTTTAAGTGGAGATGTATTAATATTTTTTATCTTAAGGAGCGCGGGTTTTACTTCATGCGGAGAAGATCGTCGATTGTTATTAATTTCATAGTCATTTTATTATTGCTCCGAATGTGATAATAGCGTACAACACATAAGTTTCTTTTTCGCGTATTATGCAGTTATCCAAAGTGAGCGGTTTTGTTCGTCGAATTCTTCCGTCGTAGAGTGCATTTTTTGTAACACGAAGTGCGGATGGTTACGTACAGATCCTTTCTATTGCACTATTTAATACATGTTGAAATAATGGCTAAAAACGAGTCGTTTTATAGAAATCAATTTAAATAAGTCTCATATCCCTACTTACTACCTACCTATGCAGCACAGAATTTTTATTCATTGCTTATTATTCAGTCGTCATTAAATAATGGAGTAAACCGTTTAATTAGATATTTTAATTTCTCTCTTTGAAATCTATAAACTTGTCATCAAACATCCTTGAAATCGGATAGACTACGATATGTATGAAGTAAAGTATGAAACAGGCTATCGATAATATTTTTTTTCAAAGCGCAAGAGTTAGAAAAAGTTAAAAGCCACTAAGTCGAATGTTCTACGAGATTGCAGCTGCAATCGATACGACATTACATTGACTATTTAATGATGTGTGAGAACTCAGCGACCCTCTATGAGCACGTAGAATAAATCACCATGCAATAGGACAGTGACATATTTCCGATCTAGAACAGAAGATACACATCGCCAGGTAAGATATCATTTGGTTTGCCTCGATGTTGAAATGTATTACCGCAAAGAAACCCTCGAAACAGGGTATGTATATTCCTCCAGCAACCATCGCGTAGCCCTTCATGCTTTGGCGCATGACGAACAGCAATAATTTCTGCGCTTGCAATGGAATGCCGTACCACTGCGTGGCGTATCTATATAATACATAAGGTGCCTCAATTAAATACGTGTGAACATAATACGTATATAAAATAAATAAGATTTGTTCACCGATATTAGCACGCTCAGTAGTGACGAAATCACGCTTATAATGAATTACTTTCCTCGATGAGCGATTATTAACGTAAAAATACGCGTGCAATTTAATCCTCCATGCATCCTGCTGTGCTTCTAATATGGCCGCGAAAATCATGGAAAATCACAGTGGAAGATATTTTGAAACACATCGAATACGTACATATCGTGGAAAATATTACTGCTGTGGTTAATGAGTTCCTGCCCACTATAATTCATTAGGAACACGTAACAGAATTGTCCCAGTATGAGCATGATGCACAGAAACAACTCCTCGATTCCTTTGTACACCATGATTGCTTGACAAAGCTGGTATAGGGCAACGAGAGCTTGAGGATAATGTCTGTGCTATTTGAGGAATCTAATTGAACTTTGACCGATGTACTTACGCGATACAAATTGACGCTAAGGGCGGCGGTGCCGAGTAGAAGTAACATAAAGTACGACTTGAGAAAGGTTGACTGTATGAAGTCGGAGAATCTTAAAAAGTAAGAAACATATCTTCGTTTTTCATCCGCTTGGACAAAGAATACAGGATGGTTAAGTGGAATTCTGAATGTATACTGACGCGATCGCCCTTTTGTGCATTTGGACGGCGCTGATTATTCTTTCATAGATTATCACTGCTTTGGCGGAAAAAGGCTCTGGCGTCTCGTTATCGTTTACGGCCCATTCTATTCGAAAGCTACAAAGATAAAAGTAAATTGGGTTTTTTTTTGGTATTAAATTAGTATGGATGATCGATTATTATCTATTTTAATATACTGGTATCTATATATCATTTTTTAAAAATCATTTACTAACACCTTAATTCACGTGGCAATCTAATATATTGTAACATTACAATTGAAGAACCTCATTCGTCGAATATAAATTTAGCAAGTTATCTCGAAGGTTCATGTTTCGAAGCGCACGTTCAGTTGTGCGTATTTGGATACTTTTTCACGACATCAATATAATACAATGTGCTCCATAAAGTAATGTATAAAAGTGCAGCTGGAGCTTTTAGACATGTAACGCGTTTACCTGACGATTTTAAATAATCCACAAACGTGTTGTATGAGGGCCATGACGATAGTTTCAGTGGCGATCAGAGTAGTCGAACCGATTATCACAACGACATCCATGTGTAAGGCGGTATAAACAAAATACCTTTCCTCGTCCACGAAATATTCAGTGAAAATCAATGGTTCGAACTGCCGGGTTTCGTTTAACGGCATTATAACGTTTATAAGCTTTGGCAGGAATTGACTTAGTATGAGAGTGCACACTCCTGGATACATATATACTGCGACAGATGATCAGAAACAGCATGAGTTGGAAAAGTAAATTTGAAACCTTATACATGGAAATTGGATACAATGCGTCCTTACTGGCGAATATTATACTCAGAAGTCTGCCACTGTTTGTGTATTTCTTTATTATCTTAATCTCCTCCTCGTTTTGCAATTGTTGCCAGTCAGCCTGCACCCGATTCATGAGTTCCTTCACCTGTTGCGGGTAAGAAAAGTTGCGGGAAAAAAGGAGGATACTAAAGAGCAACGCGTCAATGAAGTGTCACGGTCGAGTTTTACTCACGTTCTCGATAATCGAGCAAAATGTGCTATACTTGAAACAAAACAAAATCGTAAACATGATGTTTGGTAATATTTTCAGGATAATGTCCAGGGTGAAGGTCGTGGTAAGAAATGGTGTTATCTGAAAACAGTGTTCTTGTTATCCGATAAAAGCTTTCACTTTACGTATGATCATCATTACTGTACGTTCGTTGTGATTACAAGATCGATTGCTTTTCAATCTCGCGTATAACAAATTCGGTATAATTGTTTCATGATCTTGATTTTCTCTAGCAATGGCAAAGAAGCGACTAAAATGAATCTAGACACCAAACGATATAATGTCATTCGTAGTGTAAACTAATTCCACCTTGCAAGTAATAATCAAGCCTTCGCTTTAACAAACGTACCGAACTCAGCAATGACATTAGACAGTAATGATGTTAGACATTAGACGTTACGTGCTGCACTGATATAGTTGAAAATATACGCGTGTAGTTGATAAGGGTGAAGACGACTACCTGCACTATCACGCCGGATAGGAGCAGAATGAGGAAAATTATTCTCTGCACCCACTCGCGCCACGTATTTTTGTAGACCCAGAGGCCGATGGAGGAGAGAAAAAATCGATTGAGTTCGTAGTAACTATCGCCACGGAAGTTCATCGTGTCGAGGTGCACGCATGTCTGACTGTGCCTCTTTTGGCAGGCACACCTTCTCCCCTCCACGTTGCATCCTGGAAAACCCTTTATCCCCTTTTTTTTTTCTTTGTAAATAATGCATCACGCGCTCGCAACGGATGGAATACGTAATTTTAAAATTGGCCAGTGCGTGGGAACAACGCAGGATGAAGCGAGGATCGATTAATTTCCTAAACGCGCTGTAATTTGCAAGCAGAGCCTGCGAAGCACGAAAAGATCCTCCTACGTGAAAGTTATTTTGATTGTGCCTTTATTTTGCCCGGACAGATGTCCGTTTTCCCTCCATCCGTGCATTCTGTCGACTGTTGGATCCATTATTTCCTCGAAGTCGTACTCAACCGGCGCTTTCCCACTTCCGTCGTATCTTTGTATTTTTAGCCCTTCATAATTTAACGATAGAAACTAAAAAGAAGCAAAGTTCGGACAGTCGCTTTTCAAACGTCTCCGAATACTTTTGAAGTGTTCACGGTTGACAGTCTTTCCTTTTCCGATGTATCACTCACAGTGTTTCTTACCATTTAATTGTTATTTTGGGCATAAAAAAATGCATGCTAGGTATATAATTGTAGTTTTTTATCAGTCAAATTATTTTCTAAGTAATTCCTTTTTGTAGAAATATATTAATATTTTACACGCTATGAAACGAAGATTCTACTCGAATTAGATACAATCGTCGTCGATAGTTTTGATTTCTTACTATTTTTTTTTATTGTACCTGTCAATATATAAAATTTTCAAGTTTTTTTTTTTATAAATTAGGCTCTCTCTTGAGTTCGATGTCCTTTCTGTTTTTTTTTGTAATATGAAATGTAAATAAATATAAATTCTTTTAATTGCACTTATCGTGTATATTTCAGATACATTGAAGTATGATGTAGTGTGATCCTGATGTTAGGGATTAAAGAATTTTAAAGCCCATTTCAGTTATTTTAATTGCGTAGAGTAAAGGATCATAAAGTACGACAGTGATACATTAATTATCTGTAAAGAAAAAATGAACATTTTAATGCGTGTCTTAATCATTCCCAATGCTATTGTTACGGTTATTAAACTTAAGCTAATGTTATGTTTAAGGTGCAATTGTATTACTGTGGAAAATCCCTCCAAGGACGCGCTGTAGAAACCTTGTATTGAAAAAGTCGTGGCGTCCATACATTTTCTCAAAAGGAAGAGGATTAACTTCTGTGCCGGTACAGGAATCAAATACCATTGTGAGTCGTAGCTAGAATAATCATGAAGATATGAAAGCCGCGTTTTATCCAGAGTTTAGAGTAAAACTCTTCAGACTTGGCAAGTTTCTTTACAGCAGAACCTTTTTAATCTCCAAAAGCCGATCTCTACTTTCCATATTTAAAGACACGCGCATTGCAATATATATTTTCGTCTACGGATCTATCGTAATCCTTATACGAATAAAGCTTCAGAACCTGTCGCCTCGCGTTACCAATTAATCTTGGAAGTTCGAGAAGGTTGAAATAAGAAAATAACGTGTTCATTCTTCGAAAGAAAGATAACGCGAAGAGAATATGGCGTGCTAATGGTTAGTCTCTTGAACTTCAATTTCCATTATTGAAATCATTAATGAAGGATAGAGCCTTTGTTATCGTGCTCTCCGACACGTCGCGTACGAACGCAGTTCTACATCAGGAATTCAGTAATAATAAGTTCTGCTGTAGTAATAACAGATTGGTTGAACCCAAAATTATAATCGTCGATTACTCACATTTTATGAAACATGGCCGCGCTGTCGTTTATCAGCTTTTGCGCCATGAAGTTAGCGGCAAAAATGTAGAAAAAGTAGGCAATGACCACCGATGCGATTAATATCACTTGCAGCATATCGTTGAGCAGCAGTGCTTCTCGGGATAGCTAACGTACACGCCACTCACGTTTATTCAAAAGAAATATTCCGTAAAAACGTTACGTGTAAGGCGTGGAATTCGTAGGAAAGATAAGAAAAAAAAAAAGCGTATATCAGTAGTATTGACGTAGAAAGTACACCCTATAAATACGTTGATGAGCATCACTTACGCGATAGAGATTGATCGTCAGCGAAATAGCGCCCAGTGCCGCTAATGGTATATACATTATTAAAAATTTCCCTCTGAGCAAATCGCAGAACCTTCGAAAACAAATAGTTCATCGTAGGATTTTGTATGCGAGGGGTTCGTACATACTGACCTGATGGCATTTTTGTGGATTATTATGGCATTGATTATTTTCCTACAAGCTGTCACGTTTTGCAGGGTGCAAGGTACGCGCAGAATCTCGCTGCCCATCGCGCGTTGTAAACGATCGCTGTTGAAACGATCGAGTTTAACTACTTTAGGTGTAGGTATGTGCGATTCAAGTTGAATACTTGTTGCGTGGAGGGATCAGGTGTATTACGAATCTAAGTGACATTCATAGTGCAGGTATCCGCAGGCACATCTTTACCTGGTTATTCTGTACAATCCGCAAGCATGTTGTATACACATCAGAATCACTACTTCGGTCGATACTACAGTGGTTATTCCTATCGCGATTGTGATGCTGATAAGAAATACCACGTGATAATAGTATTTGTTCTTATCTAGAAAGATCTCGATCGGTGCTATAAATTCACGTGGTCGAGACTCGTTTTTAGGCGCTACAACGTCGAGGAATGCCGGCAGAAACTGCGTTGCGATATAAGCAAAGGCCGACGAGTAACATATCACTGAAAGGTTTCAAATATAGGGTACAATTACAGTGTCGGTGCTCGTAAATATTTCGAGATCTTGATTCCATTTATCTAGAACAATATGCACTGATCTATAATAATATTCGATCTACTTTATTTTTATATTAATCAGATGCCTTACGCGAGATATAAATCATATACTGTTTTCCCTGACTGGCACACTCTCGTATCATATCAAATTCTGATTCGTTCTGAAGTAAATTCTCATTATGCTTTATTTGTTCTATTATTTGTTTCACCTGTGGTTGTACAAAACGCGAAGGAATAATAATTATAATCGGTATTCGGTTTTTGTTTATTGTTCATATATATTTCTGGGTGCATTTCAATTAATACAAAATTGATCGTGTAATAGTGGGTAAACGCTGGCGCCAGAGGATCCAGACGTTTGTAATATAAAATATAAAATATTATTATTAAAAAATATTAAATTAAATATATAATATATTAAATATATTATGTTTCGCAGTGTGTCTAAGAAACTCAAGAGTGCTCAAAGAAAAGCAAGGAATGCCTGGGAGAAAGTGTGGGAAATGGTAAGCGCAAAAATAATGAAATTACGAAACGTATTCCTCTCGCGTTTAGATCCAAAAGAACCAAAGAATCCCCAAAATTGCAACATTTTCATATTATTTTTTCAATCATTAATGCATCCAACTTACGTCTTCGCTAAGGATCATAAAACTGGTGTATTTTATAACGTATATTGTCGTAAGTATGGTATTTGACAAAACTTCCAAAAAAAAATCCACGCTGAATTCGTGTGTGATAAAGGTTGTTAACTGAAAAGAGACTTTGATTACTTACAGTTTACAAATTTATTTCGCTTCTTCGATATACGAGCTCTTGTGTATTACTGAGTTACAGCGTCGTTTCGACCATTAGACGTGGTCCTTTTCAAGCTATTATATGAAGAGTGTTGCTTGCTCGAGCCACGAGTAGCACCGTCGGAACGTGCACTCAAATAGACCTGATGGTCTTATGGTAGGACTCATACAGCGACTCCAATTAATTAGTTTATTCAGTTCCATTTTCACCGCAAAGCAACACGTTTATTTATCAATCATTGTTTAGATACACACCAATAGGAGCCTGCACATCATATATTAAAGACTCAACCGTGTACTTCCCATCTCTCCACATGATCACAATTCATACCCCACTTTAATAATCGTCATATAATAGCTTGAAAAGGACCATGTGAAACGTCGCCATAAGTCACTAATATACACGAGCTCGTATACCGGAGAATCGAAATAAATTTGAGTTGACAAAACGAGCGAAAAATTTCCTTCGATCACTTAGAGTTTTCACTTTCTATATATATATATATATTTTTCTTTTTCATAAAAGAATAATATTTTCCAATCAGGTTTATTCGAAGACTTAGAAATGAACTAGCATATGTAAGTAATATTATTTTCAGACGTTAAATCTAAAGTCAGATAAAAAGAATCGTACAGCCCTAATGAAAAAAAATGACGTGTCCGTTGTTACGTCGGAGGTTAGTTTATAAAATACTTTGTCAAATAATCTTAAGTGTCGCAAAAATTCTGTACATCGAATGTGTATAAGTGCGTATGTATTATTATACCTGAAAGATCACGCCGGATAATAATAATATGTAGAGCAAAATCCTTTGAATGTACGTAATCGTCGTTACACGATACGGCCACAGACCAATGAACGTTAAAAGCATGTGATTGAAGCCGTAGTAGCTAAGTTCGCTGGAGTCCATTGTGAAATACGGTATAAATATTTCTGCAACTTGGAACGAGCGTGATACATTTGTTCCTACGAACCATGCTCAGAAGCTGCAAGACACAGTTGAAAATTGCAAATTATAGCACGTGATCGGCTGCATTTTAAATAAGGGCAACGATACGGAAAGGGGAACAAACTTGCAATTGAATAATTATTTACGACTGAGAAAGTGCCAGTCGAATCAATACGTCGAACAGGTGGGATTGCACATCTGGTAAATTGTAACAATGTTAGACCGGGCAGAAATAGTGTGTGACTTTTAGTAGACGTTAGGTGTTACTACGATCACAATTTTTTACACTTTTTTCGAAGTCGCGCATGCGCGTGGTCAATCGCGTGGAGCGATGGAAGATCTTCAGTTCCTTCTCGAACCTTCCACCGCGCACTCTAGAGCTTTAGGAAGCGATAGAAAATTCAAGTCAAAACTCGAACATAGAAAGATAATGTAAGTGACAGTATACATTTCTCGAAGTGTCAACATACTACCCACGATCCTTCTCAGTGGCTTTAATCGAACGATCTTCATTTTTTTGGGAGGTTTAACGATACATCAGTCCCATTCCAAATAACCTATATAATTTATAAGTACAACAATACTTGGTGTATAAATTCAGTAAAAATTAGTTCAAACCCTTTTAACATTGAAGATGATGCTTATCTTATTAGTCAGATTAAACATTAAAGAGACGGTTATTTGATCAGTCAGATTTAAGATACAAGTTTTGTGATTCCATGAAAATTAGCTTTACTGCGAAGGATAAAAGTACGTCATTATATAATATAATACAATACACAGATTTTAAATAACGTTCGTCCTGAAACTTGGGGAAAATGCAATTGTTTTCGTTCTCTCGGAACCACATATATATAAATATATATA
>JBCFXI010001132.1:0-73575 GCA_038496175.1 Ampulex compressa
TAGAGAGAGAGAGAGAGAGAGAGAGAGAGAGGGAGAGAGGACCAGGATTTCCCAGGTTATCATATATATTTATATATTTATATTTTTTTTTTTCCGAATTACGCATGACGATTTAGAGCGTGAATCCTCGGCGGGGTAATGCGACTTGAAAATACGTGATGCACGGGACCGGTAGAATTTTGTCAGGGAAATGGAGATTTAATTTACCGGATAAAAGGTTGGCGTAATGGGACACGGAAGGTAGGGCTTCGTAAAAAAGTCTAAACGGCCAGGTGGAGGGGGTGGAGGAGGAGGGGGGAGGGGGCAGGTTTTTGGCGTGCAACGAGAGGTAGAAATCCGGTAATGAAGCGTCAAAGGCCCACGGCTCGATGTCGCGATACCCGACGCATCGTCGAACGTTTGCAGAAGCGGCGTGACGGTGCTGAAAGTTTGCGGAACGAGTGGCTCGGGAAGTTTACGCTGTCCGTACGTGCGCCAGAATAGCGGAAGTTTTCAATTAAGGCGCCGATGGGATCACGCCATTCATCGATCCAAGGACGGCGCTTGTCCCCGGAAATAGCAGGTAAATCGGAGAAGTATTGTCTCTTGTCGCGTCAAGTTATAGCGTGGAAATCGTGGCTCGCGCGATGTCCCTCGTTTTTTCGCGTTCGAGGTAAACCGATCCGTGTTACCGATAGGCTCGTTCCGCACGAGAAATTTATCCGCGTGCACCTACTCCGTGAAATGTGTCGGGCACATCCGTTTTCGTCGTCATTATATTGTGCAGCGTGGGTAAAGATGTAACTATGTTATTGGCAATCTGAGGGAGGTTTGTTCCGGATTATCTTCAACTGCAAACGTTGACATTCCGCAGGTCGACATCGCATCGGATATTATAAAAACAAATGTTAACACAATCGCTCGTCCTGAAGGCTGTAATACACACTTGTACAACTTTTTTGCCGATCTTATCGTCGTTACATTCGTAAGTTGCACGTGTATATGTATACATCGTTAGGGCGAATGATCGATAATTCTTCCTGCACGATATAATAAATCTTTTTAAAGGATATCCCGAAATTAACTCACGCTTCGTTTTTTACATAGAACACATTTTTTATTTTAATGTTGCTGATTTTTTTTATTTCATTTGAAAATACAGTCTGGCGAGTAATTTCTCTCGTCGACGCAATATGTTATACTGCGAGCGAAACCTAATTGAATGCAAAATTCTATCTCGCGTCCAGCTGACGCGAATTGGTCGCGAAGTTAGACTTTTTTCTTTACGGTTATTTCAAGGACATAATCCATGCTAATAAACAATAGAAAATTCCAGACCTAAAAACGACAATTCGACGAAGCATTGGAGTAATTCTCCCCGCATTTATGCCAAGAAAATATTTCTTCAAAAGAGGGATCGATCGTCGATGTAACCGAGGCGGTCATTTGGCAGACGTTTCGTTTTACAAGCAACGTCCGTGACCGTATTTTTAAACAAAATAAAAACATCAGCCAATTCCGAATGAAAAATGTGTTTTGCTTAAAGAATAAAAAGTCAATAAATTTCGGGACGCCCGTTTGAATCATTTCGTGGATATATTCAATGCCTATAAATATCCCCCGATCGACTCGATGGTAACGAGCGAGGTACGGTATTAAATCGACACAGTTACGCATACCAAAAGGCCGACAATATTTTCAGGGGCTCTCCTCGTAAATTCTTATTTTGCGGGGAGCCACGCGCTCGCTCTGTGTGCGGTGACAAAACGTATATACGTATACACGTATCCGGCACTCGGTCTCTATTACGAGGAGAGGGTAAAGAGATAAACGAGCCTCGAGATTAAATCATTTTTAAGCCGTACTCGGCAACTCTTGATCCCGCTGATTGCATCTGCTGCACTCTCGGCCCCGGCCGGTCGATCCAACGGACAATCGCTCCTTCCGCCTTCTCCATCTACACGCGACCCATCTTCCAGTTTATCTCTTAAACGTATTCCAGGTTTGTCGAGGAGCGCAAGACATTTCCATACGGCCAATTCGAGCGTGCATCTACACGCTGCTCCACGATCCGGTCAAAGGACGACTAATTGGAGGGACATCGATCGACTCTGCACGGTTGATCCGTCGAGGGCTTCTTTAACGGATAGAAGGCGACGACGGGAAGAACGGCGTCGTTCTGTAGAATTCTTTTGTCTAATCGATCTTCCGTTATCGAGTGTTCCTCCGGTCTAGTTCCTTCGGTTCGCGCTCGAGTGTCGAACCAACGGTTGTTAGAGCAAATATTGGTGATTTCAGGTTGCTTCTCCTGCTTCTACGATTGATTGATTAAATCGGTTGAATTGAAAATTTCATCACCGCTGGATTTCCCTTGTTTACGGGTGCGATGTATAACAAATACGAGTACGGAATCGTACTTCTAAATTTTGCAGTGGATTTATACGTGAATAATTCGTAAGCGGTCTGGAAAGCATTTTGTCTGTTTATTTCCCTTAATTCTCGTTGAATCTGTGGGGTCCTTAAAGGCGTATTTTTGGTTCCCAGTCCAGCTACCCGAAGGTCCGATTTTTCAAGGCCTATTTTAGTATTTATTTTCACTTCTGACAATGACATTATGTATAGAAATGGTCATGATTTAAATAATTAATTTGTATTTGATCTATAGTATTGCGCACTAAAATGTTGATTTTTTTGACTAAGATCGTAACTCCACAAGACCAGATGAAGAATTAAAATATAAAGTGTGCGAATAAGTTCGCAAAGACAACGAATCACTTATTATTCTTAATTTATAAATTTTAGTATTATAACGACTACATAACTAGTGGTAAAAACAACAGCACCTTTAAGGACTCCCTATACCAAATAAGGATTAAGGGGAATACACACACGGAATGCTCCACAAGACCATTTTAACAAATTAGTGAATTGTACGTGAATACATATACGGAGCAAGAAGAGAAAGGAGTTTATAGATAAATTTGTAATTCGAGCTATCGTATCCACTTCTATCAAATAGAGGGCTCATTAAAAGCTTAACAGCCAAAAGTAATTTGTTAATTTTGCTTGCAGGGTCAAATAAAGATTACCAAAATTGAAACCATACCATAATAAATTATCGCACGATATTTAATCTGTTGTAATATTAATTACATTTCCAAAGTTATCAACGTTTCCCATTGTTTACCTATTTTACGCATGTTTATCGAGTTTGGTCGGGCTGGTTATCTACAATCACAACGGCAGTCAATGTGTTAATCAAAAGCTGAATAGTCTTGCATTGCGGCGGTTTCGGTTCGTTTGGCGGTAAAGATAACACCTGCCGTTACTAGGACAAAGGTACGGTTGCAGAGTGTAGTATATCGCGCATGGTCTGCGATAAATAAGTATTCACACACGTTCCATGTAATTCCCGATTGTATATAATACGTAATTAGAAAGCTGATGGACAGCGAGTATCCACGCAGAACGTAAAGGCCTGATGCTGATTAGAAAAAAATTGAATAATTCAAATAGAAAGATCTTCGTTGGAAATACAACCCGGATAGCGGCACTTTATTCGCTATAATGCTTCACTATGACGACACGGTGAATTTGGTAAGAACAAGAGAACGCGAGTGCGCCATCTTACATGCCGTGAACTCTCTCTCTGTCCGCTGGAACACCGCGACTCGACTTCTTCGAAGTTCTCGTCCCTGATCGCGCATAGGCAGTCGCAGTCCCGCCCTTTCGGGTTTCAAATCTTGCGCTTTTCCTCGTAAGATCATTTGACTCGCGTTAAAAGGTCTCCCGAGTTTCGCGACACGAACATCTTCGAAACAATATTACTCGTTAAGTGCTACACCGAACTCGTCCAACTTCTAATGGACATCGTCGGGGACGTTGGGAAGTTTTCCGGGAAGAAGAAAGACGCGAGAAAGAGGAGGACGTCCGAAAGATAAGAAGAAAGTTTCCTAACCGCCGCGCACGATTCACTGCGAAGCCCTAAAGGAGCGTCGACGTTTATTGGCATAATCTTTAAGCCTATAAAGTTGCGTCAAGTACTTCCACTTTGCTGGCCATGAATCTTTTACCCAGTCTGCCCGAGCATCTGTTTATGCACAGCCATGCGCGTACGTCCTAAGCGGGCGAGGCGAAAGTCCGGCGGTTACAGAGGAACCCGCGGCCGTGTCGCCTATTCGCGATGAGAAAAATAAAGAATTCCAAGCCCATGGCTCTGGTACGTTTGACACTCCGCACGCTGCACAGAGGGGGTGGGTATAAAAAAAAATGGGTGTCACGTACCGCGGTGAAGTATTAAATCGAATTATTTTAAAACGATTTGCGCCGCTGCCAGAAAGAGAATCGTCACGGGGGAGATGGTGGAAAATCAAATGTAGCGGATTTAAACGTCAATAGAAAAATCGGCAAGCAAAACCGGCGGTTTTTTGATTTTTCGAGAGGCAATTTGATTCTCTCATTTTCCCAGAGTCGATCATTCTTTGTTCCACGCACGTTTCGCTGCATTAAACCATAACGTAATATGTTCATTAAGGATACGTCCGTTGGCGAGATGGTAATTAAGTATATTTGCATTTAAAGGATCGCGGCTGAACGATGTGAATAATGCCCCGGAGTTGGTATGGAGTTTCATCAAGAGAATACACGATGTCGAACGAACCACGATATTGGACCGTGAAAGTTTAATTCGTACGTTCACTCGATCGTTTATTTCTGAAAAGGGGAGGTTTCCGATAAGATTTTCTTGAGCGAGGTAGGTCGTGTCTAGAGGGCTACGGTAATATAGTGAATATACGCTCATAGACGTGCTTCGTGGAAAAATTTCGTTTAAATTGTACTCATTAGCATTGAATTTTTGCCTGTGATATTCATTAGGGGGATGAAAAGTATTGTGCTTAACTTTATTGCAAAAAACGAATCGGAAAATTTTTCTCCCATTCTGTCAATTAATTTTTACCGTCTTCTCATGAGCCATGCTTTATTATTCCATGCCAACTCATACGCAGCTCGACTCGGTTAATGGGTACTAGCTAAATTAACCACGACAGTCGATTGTCCAAAACGAACAAATAAAATCGGCGCTTACAAGTATTCTGCTGTATGTACATTTTTTTCGAGCTTCACTCTCCTTTATAATTAAAACTATCGATCACTTTCTCGACGTATTTAGGTCGCTGCATATGATTAAAAAAAAAAAAAAAAAAGAGAGAATAAAGGAGAAATACCAATAGATCGATATAATGATCTAACATAGCGTAATAAAATTGCGAAAATTGGAGGAAAATTTAGCTCCATAAACCCGTGTAATCATTTTGAGAAATGGTTGGGGCTTGTTCTGACGGGTTTTCGTATTGAAATTTCTACACCACGGCACTTTTAAAACGAAAATTTCGAATTTATCCTCTCTCTGGACGGAAGAAGAGAACGTGCGGAAGAAGGAGGCCTTCTCTCCTCGTTCGGCAACGGAGTAACAATTAAGCAGAGGGCCCTCCCGCGACTCGCCCTCGACGAGGATTCTTGGGTGGCCTCCTCCAGAGGCAAATTGATTCCTCTCGACTACGTGACACGGATTAATTAGCGGGATTCTCCGGTTTTACCTCAGGAACTTCCTGCCCTTTTTCTCCCTCCCCCTTATCCGGCGGTTGGCGCGCGCCCCGGTATTTCCCGAGACGTCAATGGATTCGTGGCGGGCGAGCTACTTCAAGCGTTAATAAACGAACTTTAAAAATGGCTTTGAACGAGGACCTCGGCGTTTTCTCGGGCTCTCGCGTGTAACGTTCGGTAAACGAAGCGTGCCAAGCTCAGACATCGAGGATGGTAAATCTGTTAATATTATGTTGTCCCAAGAGCGTCCTTCGCTGCATGCTGCTGTTTTAGCAGGCGCTGTTTATAGAAATACGAAACCTAAATCGGATGTTCTAGTTGCCACGTGTTGTAGTCTTTTACCGTAGTCTTGCTCTTGTTGTATACATAGTTCAATAAAATAATGTAAAACGAGAAATTTTGCGTATCGATTATTTCGTTGTAACAGGAAAGAAACTTTTGGGACAACCTGATACTTTTATTTATTGATAGTTGTCGACGTGGTCTCGACGAGCAGCGATGAGTCTTATTGAGACCACGTCAATTATTATTATTTATTATTATTATTTTATTCACTGAGCAAGAAGATTAGGAGTATGGTGTCATAACTTTTATTTAATTATCGCGACATTAAATTTATTTGTTTTACATAAGACGGTTTATATCGTATTCTACATTCGAAGTAGTGTGCGTGGATAACGATTCAAGGAACCTTTTAGAGCCAGTTCCCTGATTGTCAGGAACGGAAAAGCAGCAGAGAGTTTATTTGGCTTATGTGCAGGATCATTGCAAAGCATCGAGAACAAAGAATAGTGTCGAGACGTACTCGGTGTGGAATTACAAAGGGTTAAGATGCGTATCAGTGATCTGTTACTGACCCACTGGATTAATTAGTGAGATTCTCTGCTTTTACCTGAAGAACCTAGTGCTTCCTCCGGTGCTTGTCCCCCCCCCCCCCCCCTCACCCTCCTGGCATTTCACTTCCCGTTGTTGACGCTTGCCCTGGTTTCCTCGAGACTCCGATGCATTCGTGGAACACGGGTATCTCGTACTCATACTCTCGAGTGTTAATAAACAAGCCTTAATCCTTTTAGTACAGAATAGTGATATATTGTCGTGGATTGCACCTGCGAAGAGTACACCCGCGCGCTTGCGTTTGAATATGATAATTCTCAACTTTCGAGTTTTCATTATCAATTTAAACATATAAGGATTATGAATAAGAGACGTATTTCCTCCTAACTATCTTCTTGCTCGGTAATTGTGTATACAGATTGAACAATTGACCTATGCGAGCAACAAATGATCCTAGATGGAGTGGATATAAATGAAAAACGCGTATTAATATTTATAAATATACAATAGTGTTACAAGTTGACCAAAATTCTATGTAAGGTGAATAATGTAAATTTTAAGTTATAAAAGTTTTTTTTTCGAGCAGAGGTATTAGTCGAGGATAATTCCAAAGTGTGAGTAGAGATTAAGTGAAGTTCTCCATTTTTCCCCATTCTGTTCCTCCAACAGTCCTTTAGTTTGATTCTGAATTCCGCCTATTGTGAATATGAGTTAATATAAAACTGTAAAATACTCTACTCTGTAATTCATTTCTTCTTTATCTCTTAACATTCCCCTTTTAAACCGTGTAAATTTCGTTTAAACTTGCATTTGTATCTATAATGATTTTCTCAGTTCTCCAGACAGTATATTGGATTGGCTCGGTAGTTTTTTTTCTATTTTCATTAGCACAAAACCGGTTAAAAGCCAGCTTTCAACGAGCAAGCCTTTCAGATCTAGTTCAGCTTACGCGCGTAATCTTCCTGAAGTTAAGCGTGCAGAGGTTAAGATCACCAATCGAGAATCCGCTAAAACGCGTAAAACGACTCGACATCGCCACGTCGAATTAATTAGCAGGATCATCCAATTTTACCTTCCAAGCTCGACGCGTCCGGCCGTGCCCGTCTTTTTTTTCCACGCTTCCCGAAACCGACACGCGCGTTGCTGGTTACCTCGAGACGTCAATGGATTTTCGGTGCACGAGCAGCTCTGCCTTCTGGAGAAATTAAAAGGCCGTGCCCACGCGTGCACCGTGTATGCACGTAGAACTCCGCGTTGAACAGTGTGTTTCGGCACAGCTCGTTAATTGGAGCTTTGGCTCATCAAGCGGCCCCGTCACCGCTGCCGTCGCGAAACTGCGATCGTGTCACCCTCGTACGCTCCCTCCCCTACCCCCTCTGGCCCCTCTTGACCCTCGTTTAACGACCTTTCCACCCGCAACGCCGCCTCCTTGTCCACGCCAAATCTCGCACGGACCTCCTAATGACGTGGACCGGATACGGGATCGGTAACGATCCTGGGCGAAAGCACTTGTCACCGACACCACAGCTTATCTAACCACGATTGTGAGACTCAAGCGGCACCCTCACGCGTGGATTTCCGAAATGCCCCTGCTTTTGTTTGACTCCCGGAGAGTTTGACTCTCATTTGCTTCTTTTTTCTTCTCTTAAATTCATTTTTGGCGCCGACTGATAGAGTCAGTCGATCTGGGATCTGCTGTTTAAGGTGGATTCCAGGCTGGCAGAGTTAGAGTATACATATCATATGGCAAAGCCACGACGGTCAATACATAAAAGCTCTAATAAGGCAGAAATTACTGTGCGTTTGGAATAACTTTAAAGAATAGTTTCTTTGCAACGACGTATGCTTGCGCGTGCATGACTGCGCATGTAGAATTTGTAAGCGTGATGTGTGCAGTGAGATGAAGAGTCTTTAGGCAATAGGCCTGAACGCGTGTAGGAAAAAGGCAGTGTATGAAAGCGCAAGAGAGTTTTGAGAAAGAGTGTACGAGAACGAGGATTATAGAGAGAACGCGAGTTTTATGTGCCTATTCCTATTATTATTAAATATGTTATTTGTTACTTTTATTCGTGCAATCATTGAATATCCTATCGTCTGATTTCTTACGCCATTTTAACGTGGATTCTGACCCATGATACGGTACAGTATAGGTATTAAAATCTTCGAGTGGCGATAAGCAAGTTTCAAACTTTGGATCTTTCACGTGGAAGTGCGAGATTATATCCAATATAGTACCGTAACTCTTACAGGATAAGTTTGCCCAGGAAGAACGAGTGTCCAAGACTTGTAACGAATATGGAATTTGCAGAGAGTAATTTAGTATAAGTACGCGTAAACTTGATTTATATAGACGACATTAATTGCAGCGAATTGCGTAGGAGATTGATTAATGAGTGATATTAGATTGGAAAGAGGCATAGATAATAAGATAATACGGATACGATTTAGAGGATGCGGATATGATGGTATCTAAGAAGGACAAGATTTTAGAGAATTGCAAAATATTTTCAACAGTAGATAGCGCGATAATTTTTATATTATTTTCGTGGTATTATGGATTGTCTAAGGTTGAATTTTTGTTTCAAGTTAATCCTGTTCATACACTTGTACAATATTTGCGACAATTTGAGATTAAAAATAATCAATATATATATCAGTAACAATCTAATATCCTATACTGAATTGTAACGAACATTTTTTTTTATCCTTGTAGCATATTGGGGTATTGAATCGATTCGTTTGATACGCTGCTCTGTTGAAATGTAGCTACAGTCTGTTTGACTTGCAGTATAAAAAAACCCTTGAATTTGTTGGTTAACCATGTTTTCGTTTATCGGAATACCATTCATTATCTGTAATTTGTGATGTGTCTCCCTGCAAGTTGCCCCAGATCTACTAATGCCTTTTGCAACATCGACAAATGTTTTTTCATTATGATAAAACGATGTTCATAATATTTTCGTAAAGATAACTGTCCTTATTCCCCTTTGATTTAAGATTAATTATTACTATTACACACGTAATAGACTGTGACAATAGAAGAAATTACTTAAATCCATCATCTTGTTTAAACGCTTATCTCAAACTCATGACTGCACAAACTTCAAAATCAAAATTCAACTTACGTTACCAACTTAATTACTATTTACATTTCAAAACTTTCTAAGACCGATCGCGATTACTGTGCAACTGTATATACACTTCCAATTCCAGCTAGCCAAACATTTAATATCCTCGATAAAGTGCAATAATTCATCAGAATGTTAGTCATCCCAAACCCTTCTTCGCCACCGTGCACGCCCGCGGCAACGCGATCCTAAAAACGAATACCAAGCTTCAAGAACAGCGCGTGCTGCATTGTCTCGGTGAATCGCGAAGCACTTTGGACATTGCATACTATAGCAGAGCGACGTTACCGCGACAAACCACGTTGGAAATGAGATAAACCGCAGAACCAGTGTTTCGCGAGTGTCATTGTCGGGGATCCTTTCTGGCTGTTGGCCGACGTTCAAGTTCATAGACGGCACCGTAAGCCTGAGCACAAACGAGGCACCAGTCGGCGCTTGGTGATGGAGCGCCAGGGGAGAGGGACGAGGCGTCGAATGGGAACACGGCGTGGAATCGCGAAAATCGTTGCGGGCCGTTCATCGAGATTCGACTTTGCCGACATAGAGAAGCTTTCGAGGGGCACTTACCAGGGCGCCGTTGACGAACCACTTGAGATTCGCCGCAGGATGGGACTTGTCGCTGGTGCAATTCAGGGCGAGGACGTCGCCAGTCGCGTAAACCTTCTCCTCGCCTGTTATCGACGGTGCCTCCCGCGGCAGAACTGCAAGCAGATCGGGAAAAAAATTACGGCCACGAGCCTCTTTGGCCTCCGCAGAGCAGGCGGGTCGAGGGGAAACCGAGCGAGTGTCGGTGCCATTTGCCCTCCGGTAAGGGGCGCGCGTAATCGACTTATTCTTATTGTCGCGTAACCGATGTATGGAAAACGTGCTCGTGACAAGAGTATCGTCGATCAATAGCCAGAAGGGGATTTTCTCTGCGCCGATACTCCCGAGAGACGGCGGATTATTGGGGATCGGTGTCGCGATCGCAATTGTGGGACATAGTTTGTTCGAGTGAAAGGATTTAAAGCGACGCATTGATTAAAGTGGACAGCGCTTGGAGGTTATGTAAACGATTGTTCCGTACTTGGATATTTTTGGCGTTGTTCGCTGATTCTTTGTTCTACGTACGATTCTTAATATTGGACTTCTCTTATTGGCTCCTTCATCGTCACCTGATCTCTTCGAGCTTCCACACACTCCACGCGTATTGGACACGCGCCACGTTCAAAACCACACGCATGCGCACACTCGTGACACGTGCTGTAGATATCTTAGCCTTAAATATATACTTTCCACGCTTGTAGTTTTAGAAATAATCTAATCTTAACGAATTTACGACTGCTCGCAAGCCTTCATATATATTTTGAAGCACCAGTAGAGTCAGAAGTAACTATGTCTAATTTTAAAGTTTTATCTTGAAGCTGATCGTAACAAAATGACTCGGTCTTGTTTCCAAAACTTTCGCTCCCGCGCAATTGCCAATCGAAAAGCGATATGTAGCGATTCGAGTATAACGAAATCAATGTGGTGAACACACGCGGTGTTAATTTCAAGAAGCAGCTTTTTACATTCTGTCTTATGTAATACTCGTCTCCGACTGCTGGATTGAAACGTGGTACTTAGTAACAGGTTGTACCACGGTAACTCGAGTATAAAGGAAGTATGTACTCGAATTATAGGGGGATCTCCTCGAGTGTATTCCTTCAGCGGTATTCGAAAGATGAATCTCGCCCCGGGGACGGCGTATGTTACAGTCAGAAGTAAAACTCATCCTTGTGCGAGGGCAAAAATCGGCGATACAGGCGTCGCGCCGCCTTTCTTCCAAGGGCCGACGATATCGCTTCCTCCATTCCCTTGCGCTTTTCCCTCGCGAAAAAAAGGCTCGCAATTTCGAAGGCATAAAAAACGGTCCCGTTTATTACGCAATCTATGCGGAGAAGGTGTGTGCAGAGGGTCTCGCCATTAACAAGAAGTTTTACTGCCACTAAACGCTTTTATTAACCGTGCTTGGCCTTCGTGCATTTTAAACTTAAGCATACACCCGGACCAGGCGTCCACGACGCTTCCCTGGCGCATTAATGTTTTGATAACGAGGCGAATACATTGAGCGACGGAGCGCACTGCCTGTTAATAAATGAACTTTAAAAACAGTTTCGAGAGACCGCCCGTGGGGCCTGACTACGGCATGCTTAACTGCATGTTCCTCTCACGTGTCGCGAATCTCGACGTTTCCTCGGTCCAAGTTTCCCTCTTGCATGTAACATTTGGTAAGCGACGCGTGCCAGGCTCAGGAATAATGGTGGGGAATCCATTAACCCTTTGGGGATCGTATATCGAGCATAACTCGGCATTGTGTTCGTCGCTATCGATGTTTTGAGACAATAGTGCACGTGATTCTACGTAATTCCCCAAAGTTTCTCTATCTGCGGCTGTCGAGAGATTATCCTTAACGCTAAACCCACCAGCCACTTTCTGGACATATTTATGTATATCGTGTATATCCTGAAAGCTATAGTATGTATATCCTTAAGGCTTAAGCTATTAAGAATAGATGTCGATAGATCGATAGAATGTTTCATACTCTGCGATAGAGTCATGGAAAATCTCAAAAAATGTACGAAGTACAGCGATTTTTCTAAAAAAAACGACTGACCGGTCATTTTGACCGCTTTAGTAGATTTAGTGTTAAAGAAACTCCTTAGATCGTTCACTGTGTATTTTGAAGATTAACTTATTTACGTAAATCAAAATGTTAAAAATATATAAGTTGTGCGATGTGAGACGGATAAAATGTTTTGAATCGCAAAAGGTTAAGGAACGTTATGTATTCCGGAGTAATGGTAATTGAGCGACCTGTGTGATGAAGAGAGCTTGAAAGTTTTATCTCGTAGCTAGAATACGTGGTAAAAACCAATTCATTCAATTCCTACTCACAGAGGGTCGTGTAGAAATATCTCACCTAGTCGCACAGATTCTATACACATTAGATTATTTTGAGTTCTGTATTCATCGATTGCATATTCCACCAATTTTGCATGATTCATTCATTTATTCCCGCGTTTCTTTGCAATAAACATACTTGTGTTTTTCACTATCCGCGGTTATAAGCCTATAAAACTCGTATGTGGCGGAAATGAAGATGCGCCCTTAAGCAGCTGTGGCGTGAAAAACCGGCTTTTATTGGTGGCAAATATTAATATCGAAAAATTTAGCCGGCCGAAATGATTTTTACCCTTTTCAGCTCGCCCCCAGGATCGATCTTTCCACGATGTCGAATCTATCTAGGATATTTCGCGTATGTATTTTCTGGGATCCCCGTCGATTCCGCGGTGTGATTTAATCTCGCGCGACAAGGTGAACGACGGAGGGCCCCACCCCGAATCGTTCACGACGACACGATCGCGATAAAAGTTCATCCCCTCGATAAGCCTCCGAAGCTGTCGTGCGCCCCGTGACACCCCGTTTAGAATATTCAACGAAGCCATTCGCGACTGCAACCGGATTTTACCTTTCAAGCTGCACACACCAGCGTCCAAAAGTCCCCGGACACTTCTGTGTTCCCGGATATCATTAAAGTCTCTTACAAGTAGTCCGTCTTCGCTGGTACAATGTGTTATTTTGGCGATATTGTACCATAGATGTAATATTATATGACGTGTATTTATCGATTTATAAATACAAACCTCTTGGTTAATTAAAATAAGGTGTATACAAAAAATCAATATTATACCTATCTTGAGGATATTAATCTTAAGAAAAGAATCATGGGTTTGTACATCACCATGTGTTGAGAATTTTATTTGAAAATGTCGATGTTTCGTGTTCATCTTCAAGACAATTTTTGGAAAATTCTTTATATTTTTAAATGGTAGTGAAACATGCATAGAGAATATGAAAAAAGGAAGGAGCACAAATTTAGTGAATTGATTGTAATAGTATATGTCTATGAATAAGCCGCGTTTACGAGTGATAGATCTTTAATTTAAGACGTTGCATTTTGGTGAGCGAAACGTGTACTCTGGACGTTTGCAGACCTAATGTTGATTGTAAGGTGATGAGAACGTAAGCTGGTAACAAATATTAATACCGTTACAAGGTACATGAGTATTAATTGTGGGGGTATGTGGTTGGAACTAGGCGCGTTTACATTTTGAATAAAAAATCTAGATATACATCTAATCATGTTTAAGATGTAATATTATAGTACAAGTAATTTGTTTTGTAAGTTCTCTTCAGTATTATCAAATGCTACTCATTACTCCATTACATGTTGTTGAAATTCTAAATTCTACGTTGATTTGAGTGATAATGAAGAATTTATCTTAATCTCCTTGATGTCCTGATGCTTGTAATGCGGTGTGCATAAGTACTTACGATCGATTTAAAATAATTTGCATATGTCGTGAACGAAGTAATACTATTCTCTTTGCTGAAGTAGATCGATGACTCTTTTGAATTAATATTAATTCCACTGCACGAATATAACTTTCCAATATCGAAGCACCGATTTCCGGCTGACGTTTCCTGTATTTTTCGCGACTTCTAAAGATTTAACTTACATCTACAAAGCATTTATAATAAAGGAATGACACAAATTGGATACATCGCGTTGAACATCTTTTTTCAATGAGACAAGGCGAAAGAGGTTAATATTTACTTTACAGATGTACTGCTAAAGGTTTTTAGCCGTTTTTTGTTCAGATTTAAAGTAAGCGAAATGAGGACACTCGCTCTCTCTTGAAATTCAGTTTTGGATACAAAATATTCGCTTAAATCTCATCACAATTAATACTCAATCTACTACTCGCTACACCTTAGTATGCTCCACAAAACATCTTTTTCTCACAATCAGAATCAATTCTTTTATAACCAGGGCAACACATTGTACGATTCCTTCATATAAGAAAAGCTAGGAATAACGTAAAGCGTATAACTGCTCGTGGCTCTACATTTTTCTTTACATTTCCTACTAATTATACATCATATCATTTCCAAGATCCTATTGTTATCCCCTTCCGCGTTCTCTTCAGCTCTAATCAACAAGTGGTTACAACTTTTTCTACTGCAACACTTTTACGCCCATTTTAGCGAGAATCGCGCATCACTCCGTAGACCTTTGCAAATTGTACACGTCTGCTGGGAAAATGTCGAAAGGTTCCGGGCCGAGAGGAGCACTGCTGTGCGGTGCGAGGCAGTCGAGGACCGCACCAGCTTCCCTTACGTGCTTCCAAATCGGCGCGGCCGATTAGCGAGTTCTCATTTTCCACGATAGGAGCGAATTCCCGCGTGCACGTCGGATAACCGGGCATATCGATCGAGCGAGGCGAGCGAGAGCAACCAGGACGATACGCGGAGAAAGAGGGAAATTGTCGTCGCGAGAACGACGAAATGCCGTGGGCTCGGCATTCCTGGCGGAGAAGAGGCTTTCTTTCTCTCTCTCTCTCTCTTTCTTCCTTCCTCTCTCTCTCTCTCTCTCTCTCTCTGTTTCTCTTTCTCTCCTTCCTCGTCACGAGGCTTTTACGGTTCAAAGGCCTTTCCGTTTCGTGCCATCGGTTTCCTTCGTTCCTCGCCTGGGCCTGTCTGCGGCGTCCCGTTACGGCTTAAGACTTACGACGTCGTAATATTTATCGCGTTTCTACGTACTTTACGTGGCCTTAAACTTTAACGCGCCTTCTCCTTCGGCGCGGCGGCCAAAATTCGCGGGTGACCCGCACCCAGCGCGGTCCTCGTAAACCGTGGTAGGATAGTAGACCCGGAGGACGGAATTCCGGCTGCGAATCCACGTTTCGAGATAATGACCCGAGTGTTTGCGGAAAAATGTAAATGGGAACTAACCATGGGCGGTGGGTGGTTAACCTCTTAGCCTCGATACGCCGCTATAGTGGCATTCGCGCGCGTCGTCAATTTGATATAAGCCGGTATAGTGGATTCGTGATGTAGGACTCTGTGCTGTACCTTATCTTAAAGTGTCCGCAGGGGTGTCTTGAATCCAGCAAGCAAATTCTAATACTAATTCGAAGAAAGGAAGTATTCTTTGTTGCAACAATGTTTCCTCATTATGGCAGAGGACCTTTTCGAGGACACAAGATTAAGAGAAACACGTATAAAAACATATGGTAATGAAAATGCAATAGTAGTGAGGCAGCGAGAAAAAAATATTGCGAAACCTTACACGTAAAGTGAAAAAAGAAAAACCCTCCGTCATTTGTTGCAAGAATATGTGTGAGGTGATAATCATACAGAATCCAGCGAAAAAGGAAAACTACGCTTTGCATGCGAATTAAAGGTGACACGCCCAAGATATCGTTCGGAAATGTGGATATAATCAAATAAAGAGCGGGACCTGAATGTGAAAATTGTTATAAAGTATATCATGCAAACGTGTATTATTTCTTATGAAAGTGTGCACGCTCGTATTATGTTATTATGTTCTCTTTAACTTATAAGATGTACATGTATAGGGATACTAGAATTTATTTATCTGTAAGTCTATTCTGACGTAATTGCATACCGCTAAGCACCTCCGGACTCGGATCGTAGCATTACATAGTTCACGCGCAGTTCGTGTCGAACAATGCCGTGCATAGATACAGTGCCACGGAAAGTCCAGCCGTAGCTAAGAGGTTAACGATGTACGACACCGTCTTTCTGTTTTCAATGTGGTCTATTATGGCGCGCGTACCCTCCGCCAAGCTTTTGCGGATATTCTCTTGAATTCGAACACATTTTCATACACGCTTGCGGCTAAGGCCCGAGCAGATTTTTTCTTTTCTTTCCTTCATAGTCATCTTATTTATTTTATTCGTATATAATACACACGCGGGCTACGAAGAAAACAGTGAAGTTCTGGCCTAAATGTTCGAATTCTGGAAGCGACGTTCTGCACGTTACACCCTTTCGGCCTTTTCGCGCCAGGCGAAACGTGAGCATGGAGTTATACGAACAAGCTTGGAAATCAGCGACGTCTTGAGCAGGATTTGGTGTAAATTGTGTCATGCCCTTGGTACGATGCACGGTTGCGGAAACCGGCGATGATTTCAGCGCAGTTTGGTGTAAAACGTATTACATTTCGTGTAAAATATATAACTGCCTTATAGCGGATTCACAATTCCCCTTGGAGTTGACGTATTTCGTACGCGCGTCTGCAGTTACCAATTGTCGACTTTGTACGGTAACGGCATAATATTTGTTGAACAACAGAGTAAATAAATGGGGAGGACCATGTTTACAAGATATTTCCGTGATATTCGGAAACGAGCAAATATCCGGAAAATTTTTGGGCATGGAATTATGGTGTCGATATAAAAAAGAATGGCACGGTAGCGGGGCACAGATGACAGTGCTTCACGTAATCGATCTGACAACGAATCGTCCGTGGTAAAGACAGGGGAATAAATCGTTCGACGTGATTTCCTCGAACCGAATCCACGAGCTGTTTGTAATTGACGACATGAAAATAAAAAGGAAAAAAAAAACAACATGGTGGAAAAACAGCGACAGTGCGGTCGAACGCACGGTATGTAACCACATCAAAGTGTCACACTATACGAGGCTTGGTTACGACTATTTTTCCTCGGTCAGCGATGGTGCAACGTCGAGTACGGAAAATATCGGATTAGTTTAATCTAGATAAACACGGGTCACGCAAACCGGGAGATCCGGGGTACTTGCTTCTGATATCCGGGCGTCATTGAATTTCAAAACTTGTACTTCTCCTTTGAAGCATCGCGGATCGAGGAGATGAATGAGATCAAGGAGGAAATTAAAGTGGCGCGGATACAAAGTGCCCGCAAAGTTTCCCGATGCATTCGAGAACAATTCTAATTCTACGTTCAAATCCCCTTATACTTCTCGTTTATTCCGCCGCTTGTAAAAAAGACAAGTCTGCCGGGAATCTATTGCGTACCTACACGATCGTCACGAAATCGCAAACCTTCATTTGGCTCGATCGATAGGATCGTGCATTCAACCAAGTCTCTCGTCTACTCCTGCGCCTGATATCGAGATGAAGGAACTTGTATAATCTATTCATCGCTTTAATCGCAAAAATTGCAAAAATCGCTTTAATAACTAGCAGGATAAAATTCAAACCTAATGTAGTAAAAGATCGCCATATGACGGAATGTCCACAGAGCAGATACAACACATTACCAATAGTAGTAGAAAAATAATAATAATCAGATGACGATTGTCAGCAATCTTTTTCAACGAAGTACAGTTTTACTTAGAGACAAGGAATTGAATTCTAAGAAAGTCTCGTGGAAATTAATGTATCTCTGGTTATTCCTCTTTTAAAAGCACACTTTTGATCGATGAACGTAGAAAAAGTGTTTTGCGCGGCTAGGATGGCTGATCGGAAGGCCGTGCGTCGCTAGGATCCGTCATGGAAAGGAAAACCGGGGTGTCGGTGGAATTTATCGCGGTAGCAGCTTTGGCCGAGTTACCGCGTCTCCGCTCTCGTGATCAAAGCGTTATTAATTAGCACGACACCGAGTCGCTCACCTATGACCTCCATGCTGGCCTCGGCGCTAATGGAGGGGAAGTTCGGTCCCTCCGCGCTAATTTCGCACTTGTACTTGCCGCTCGTCTGGAGGCTGACGTCCTGCAGCAACACCTTCTCATGGTCGGAGTGCCGATGCTGAAACATACGACCAAAATCAGGTCCACGGATTGCTCGAGCAGGGATCGTACACTTGTCTCTATGATTCTCACACCGACCGCGGCGCCTTCTCGATTCGCCGGTTACATTTGCTTCGCTTGCTCGCTGCTTTCCCCAAGTTTCGAATCTTAACTTTAAAGTTTGAAAGTACGGTTGTTCAATTCAGAGATTTGCAGCTATGGCGTTGTAACGGATAGAGATTCCCACGAAGAGGATCCGCTTTGTATACCTGCTCGTCACTTTTGGATAATTTTCATGCTGTCCGTAGTCGAAAAGGTATTCTCGCAATCGAAGGAAGTTCCGTCAGTACGACTGGTATAAGCGACGGACTGAAATTATATTCTATCGCAACCAAAGCTCGAGGATCAAAATTCATAAAGATTGGAGGTATTGTCGCAAAGACAGTGAGTGGAGAATGTCAATATTTTCCGGCGAACGTCGACAGATACGCAATACATCGGTGAAAGAGCGACTTCTACTTTAATATATATATGTATTAAATGTATTAAAAAGTGGTATTTTTGTCTTATCGTAATAAAGATATTTTTATTCTATTACACATTCAGCTTGGATGTCAACATTCGCCGGTGTAAGTGAAAAATAATGATATTCAGCTAATATTTCGTACATACACCAAGCGACTATACGAATGCCGATATTTACCGGAGAATATCGACATCTGCCAGATATCGAGCTTTCGCAGTGGCAGAGGCGAAGAAAAACGTATATACTATAATCCCCACAACTGCAGCGGCCATTGTTTGTTCAGTAAAAAGCGCATAAAAACATAAAGAGGCGCTACGTAAGAAAACGTAAAGCATAACGAATAATAAATACCTTCTTTCCCCGATAGTTTCGCAAGAATTCTCTAACGCCTCGCGACTCTCTTGACAACGATCGTCCTTTTCAACGACCCTAATTCAATTCACCGACAATAATTACAATTCACAGTTCCTTAATAACGAGCGGAGGACCGCTCGCATAAGGTACAGTACCTCACATCGCATTCACACCAGTACAGCTCGCGACATCTATTCTACTACGATACCACTTCTCCCGCCTCGGGATAATTATCGAGAAAAAAGAGAAGAAGTAGCAAAGCAAGGTTCCCGCACGAAAGGCCTGAGAGACGATAAGGCATTAAAGCGCCGAAACTTTGACACACACATTTTTGAGCCGTATTTATCGGCCCATTATCGCATCGCTCTGCCATCGTTACGAGAACATAGCTGCACACTCGAAGTCCTGAATAACCGGCGGCCGTTCGTATCTTGATTACCAGTCACGAATTTCGTTTACGAGGCCGCGAAATCGATACCGACCGCGGAATTTTATTTTCGCCAGGCCGGCCGAAGAAATTTGAATTTTCATCTAGATTTTACGTTGGCCCGCTTTCGCCGGTTCATCCCGGCGCTTTAACCGGGCCGTACGCGGGGGGGTATTTTTTTTTTTCATCGCGCGAGTGCGAAACTACGCGGCATTCGTCGGCCGGAAATACGCTATGTATATTTCACGATGGGCCGCGATCGTTCGTGCCCATCCGTGCTTGAAAATTGTACGAGACGGACGAGTCCTTCGAAGTTTACGAACCATAAAATCGGAATGCCTCTTCTGGTGGTACGCGCGGTTAGAGAAACGGGCCAGGCGGTGACTGAAAGTCTCTCCTCCTTTCCCAGCGCGAGTCGGTCTTATCGCGAGGAGCGCAGTGAGCCCGCCAATCCGGGGACCCGGTCGCGGCTTCGTAATTATCATTTTATTATTCCAGGGTTATTACGCGGGCCCAAATTGGCCTCCGTGGGCGGAATATTACGATATTGTCACCGTAAGAGGCTTACGCGCTTACATCGATTTATCGTTGTAGTTCGCCGCCTGCCCGCAGCCGAAGGTTATTTCGGTACCGTTGAGTGTATAAAGCTAGGCGAAAGGCTCGAGGAGAATCGAGAACTAGGCGAGAGCCGAAAACGCTTTTTCCGGCGCCGTGTGCTTTTTCCCCGATACATGTTCGCTCGCCGGCGACTCGAGGGTACCGTGCGCCAGGGGCGAGTAGCTGAAAGCCAGACACGAATTTCAATTTTTAAACGTCACTTAACGCCCTCCTAGGATCCGTACCAAGGGGTATAATATTGTTACGTTCTTCAGCGGCTCGTGGCTGCATCGTCATTCTGGGGCAAAATTGTGGCCGAGATTCTTCATCGAATATAATTTACAACTCTCGCTGCTCTTTGGAAATATCGATGATCCAGCCACGCTAATGTTTTCGCGATCCGCAGGCCTGGCCGGGAAGGCGTGTAATGTGTGGAGAAGAAATTAGAGCGCAAAGAGTTAAGTACCTTCTCCAGTACCTTTGCCAGCGGCCGGAATTGAATTCCTCCTTTAATCACATTTCCACAGTGCATCGGGCTTCTCGCCACCGGGAGCCCGTGGCATACATTATCCCAGGGAAAAATCCATTAGCGACGACTGAGATTGAACCCTGAATCTTTGGAAGTTTAATCGCAAACGGAGATGAGAGTAATGTGAAATTTGCATGGGCCCTCCGCAAGGTCGATGCGCGATGTGTTGATGCAAAGTGCCACCGACAGTCCAATTTATTTCCCGATTCCCCAAGATCAGATCTCCTTTTCCGTCGGCGGAGGAAAGTTTCCTGTGCCGCAACAAAAACCGTTGTTACTTTTTCAACGGATCTCATTCCATGGGCGAGTCTTCTTTCCGCGAGGCGGAGCTCCAGGAGTCCCTTACAAAATCGAGGGACGATGCCAGGCGCGCGCGAAGTGTTTTCCTCGCGGTAAGGTTGACGTTTATCCCGTGCTGTGGATACCATTCGGACGTGGAGTTCTTAAGTCGACAAATCAATTTACGTCGTCCGAGAAAAGTTTCGCGGGCCAACTAGGAGGGAAGTGGGAGAAACACGCGGAAGACGAGCGGGAATCATATTACGCGGAGCGGTTTATCTCACCGCAGAACTTTCCGACCGTCGATTTGCGCCCGCCATGGCCGCCGATAGCGCAGATCGAATAAAGGAATACGTGTCTCTGACCGAGAAGACTGGTTGCCGACCAGCTATGCATAGGGTGATGCGCCGAATTTTTCATCAGCGCACTATCCATGGATTAACATGTTCGCGGATGTGATTGCTGTGGCATTCATTTTCATAGCGATGTAGGAGAGGGGAGAGAGAAGAGTGAGAGAGAAAGAGATGAATTCTCTCTGTCTATTCTTCATCTCTCTCTCTCTCTATATATATATCAGTTGCAAGTGGTCGTAATAGAAATACGATCGGGTTTTCTTTGGACAAAGAACAAGTGTGTTTTTAAAGAATATGTGTTTATAAATAATATTCTTTAAAAACACACTTATTCTTTGTCCAAAGAAAACCCGATTGTACTTCTATTACCACGACTCACTTATTCTTTGGCCAGAGAAACCCGATTTGTACACTGTTACATAGGCTCGTGACGTTTTCGTTTCGCGACTTACTCTCACTATTTCTCGGTGAAACAAAATAAAGTGATACAGGACTGATCACTTTACGTACTATCGCTGCGCGGGGTACTAATACGCAAGGGCTCTAACCGAACGAAAACCCGACGAACGATTATTTCCATCCACACTCTCGACACTTTGTTCCTTACAGCGATCCGATATGAGGTACGACGAAGTACAACGCAAATCTATAAGCCGCATTATCGGCATTCGATTCAATAAAGCGTTACATTGTTGAAACTATTATGCGCTTTGATGCAAGCGCCGATTGGTTTATTGGGTATTTTCACATTACTTTTGATCGAATCTGTACCGTTCGCGAACCGTGTTAAGACCTTCGCTACAGGCTTGACCGTGTAGAACGAAAAGAATACATTAGGTTGTCCCAAAAGTTTCTTTGTCGATAGTTCAAAAGAATATATTAGGTTGTCCCAAAAGTTTTATACGGAAATCATAGATGCACAACACTCTTTGCTTCATACCATTTCCTCGAATTGTGTATACAACTACGGGAGCATTGGAGATGAAGACTAGAACATTTGACGGATTAGATTTCATGTTTGTACAAACATTGTCGTATAAAGCAGCAGCGTGCAGGTAGGGAAAGACGCTTCTGGGACAACCTAATATTTTGTTGAAATGGCTACTTTAGAATGTTCCAAAGAGCGGACGTCATATGAAATGGGGTACTATAGAATGTTGCAAAGAGCGGACGTCATATCGAAGCGTGTTCCTCATATTTGCGTAGAGAAATGTAAAGTGGTCGGAGATTCCTGCCGGTGTACATTCGTCTCGCGAGTAGCGAGTATCGAGGGTATATTCTGTCCAAAGACGGAAGGTTGTATTTTCCTAAACTCAACATACGGGATTCTTTTGAACGCGCCAAGTATTGGAATACGTGGGATGTACCTTTGAAGACTATCTCCTTTCTTTCTTGCGAATAAAACCGTTCTCTACAATAACGATATAGCCTGCTTTTTATAGCGGACTACTATTGACTATTAGTAATTACAAATTAGTTTATTTTGGTCAGCTAAGAGCAGCTATATGTTTCTTCTCCTAAATTACCACTAGGTGTGTGGAACCATTTTTAGGGAAGATATTAATACTTCTTGGTACCTAGTGATAATAGTTAATGGTTTATTTAATTAATATATATTTTTTATTAATAAGTAGGATTATTTAATTAATCAATGGGTTGCGGTTATAAATAAAAATGATCAAAACTTAATTAAAATCCAAATTTTGATATAAAAAAAGACATGGCAAAGGAACATTAAGATGTCCCAAAAGCACCTGTGTTATTTGCACACAGCTGCTTTATTTGTCAATGTTTATACAAATATGAAACCTAATCTATCAAACGTCGTAATCTTTATCTCCGGCCATCCTCTAGCTGCGCGCGTAATTCAATAAGATAATATAAAACAAAAAATGTTACGCATCTATTACCTTCTTATAAAACGAAAGAAACCTTCGGGACAAGCCAATATCATCGTAATTCTCCCTCAGTCCCCGATTTCCCTCGTATATTCCGAATAAAATTTCAAACTACACTTCTCAATTCGGCAATACGTCAAAGGAATAACGAAAAATATTTATTATCCAACCACTCGTTCTCGATCGTTTGAACTTGAACGGCTCGAGGACGGTTCGATTTTCATAGTTCCACCGTTCGTATCGCATTTCCGTGGGAAAGGCATCGACCGCCGTGAGAGATGAGAAGGGAGAGCCGCTGATTTATAGAGGCCGGGCGAAAAAGCACTATGGCGAAAAGCTCACGATAGCATCGTGATTGTTCGCTCGCACCGGCGCGGCCCAAGTTTCGCGAAGTCGGCGGATAGAACGGAGGGGGAAAGGACGAAAAAGTTTTTCTCGAGACGCGAGTACGTTGCACGCGCTCGGCCGGCTGTTACCCGTGAATTCCTTTGGGTCGATAGCTTCTCGATGAAATTTTCGAGCAGAGCTGGCAGGTAATTCCAAAGCCGCGAGTCTTTTCTCTCTTGCTGCCCCTTAATCGGACTTTTGCCTGCCGCGCGTCGAGTATTCCGCCATTCTACGACTCTCTCGACATTTCGAAAACCGGCCAGTGCGGCACGCGAAAATCCCACACCGGGCCAGATGCGAAATTTAACGAAAGCTTCGACTTTCCTTTGTCGTTTTCGAATTCGAGCCGAGCACTCGGTTTTGCCGCAGCGACAAGAAGGGATCGATCGGCCGAATCGAGCGTTATTCAGCGAGAGCTTGATACCGTCCACTCGAATCCGCTCTGGAATATCGTCTGCCGTTTCCTGAACCGAGCTTTCGAGCGATTTCCCGATACGCTCGGATCGGCGGTATACGTAAACTTCTATCCTTCCTAAGCTAAGAATTTTAGCCGGGAGTCGTACGCTTCGATGTCTCTGCACATAAGAGGTATCGATCGCTCGGATCGCATTAAGTAGTGGACCGTGACGTACCATTGGCCGATCGTTTAAATAGCCCGAGCGACGGATTCTTGCTTTGTTAGATTTACGGGGTATTACGACGACTCGAGTGGGCCAATATTTGACGAGAGTCGCGAAAAATCCGGTACTCCCGGGATGCATTTTTAACTAAGAATTTAACCTTTCTAATGTTGACCCGAAAAGTTGAACCTGAAAGAAAAGTACCGTTCCTAATTGATGTAGTATGCTAACAAATCAGAGGGATATTATAAAAAATGTAGCTTTAAATGATAATTGCAAAAATGTAAAGAGTGTTAATAAACAGAGAGGAAGGAAATAAGAGAAGAAGTGATAAGTAAATAAAGAAGAAATGGGTCGTGTAAAGCATTTCAATGGTATTTGAAAATCGTGTTAATGATATTTATTCAAACTTGCGGTGAAAATTCAAAGGTTAAAACGCGTTGCATCCAAGCGCATAGTGGTACTTTTTCGCAAATGTAATCAACGATTATATCTCATTGCTTTTCACTAAAAGGGGCAAGATCGATCGATTTTCAGGCTCTAAGTTCTCTTTAGCTACTTTCTGATTGGCATATCAAGTTTAGGGAGTTATCTACATCGTGCATCGTATGAGCGACTTAACGAAGGATTTAATCTTCCTTCCTTTTATGGGCGGGTAAGGACTTTCCGACCGTCTCGAGGTCTCGATAAACGTATTCCACTCTGCGCCGTTAATGACCCATGCCGGACGAAAATCAGCCGGGCCGTCTTCCCGAGAATTTCCTGGCTCGATTTAGAAACTACGGATCGGAAGGCGCTCGTAAACTCCGACGCAGCTGGGCGGATAATAAACGGAGGCCGATAAAGCGCGATCGAGATCCTACGAGTGTCTTGACAAAGTCTACCCTGATGGATACTCACTTATGAAATTCCGATCATTATTTCTGTGAACTCTTCCGTAATTCATGACTCTTGCAATTATTGGAAGCAGAACATTGCTTGCATATGTTAAAGAATTGTAATCGCGATCGTGCGTATTTAAATTTGTCTGCAATAGTCGAGTTTTGTAAGAATTTCAATTTGTGAAAATTTAAAACACTGGATTTTTTTAAAGGAGTAGCTCCTCATCGAATTGACCAATGTTCAGGTTTATGAGAATTTTAATGCAAGGTGTAGTAGGAGAGTTTTATTATGTACAGTTGTTATATTATATTTTGCATGGTTTACATGACGATCAAAGTGCGCTGTATATAATTCAGATAGTATGAAATAGAGATATTGTGTATATTAATAGTCCTTTTTTGTGCATATGTTAAATTCTTAATAAACGTCGCATTTTCGAGATTGCAAGCGGATTTGTCTAAATCCAGCATTTGAGAAGCTTACGATATGATGCACCAGAAAGGTGCACGCAGTTAACTCTTTTGTTATTTTGGGTATCTACAAGCGCTTGAAATAATTTGATTGCCTGATACTAAAAGCGACTTTAGGTACCTGGTTTCGCGATGTTTGAGATAAATTGAAAACGCGTCTAGGCGCTTGACAATTTTTCTTCGCAACTATTGTAAACTATCGTATAGCAACTTTGACAACAATTGTGTAGCAATCAAATTTGTTACTCGTGAGAGAACACTGTTACGATAATCGCACGTTTAAAACCGTCGCAAGGTAAGGAATTTTCCCAAAATCATGGTAAAAATTTCAAACCAATTTTGTCTCACTTTGAAAATTCATCAATTTCTTTGACGAATTATCTTAATATTATCTTTTAACCAAATCTAAATTTAGTTTCGATTATTCTAAGAGATATTTCAACATCATACTAAACAGTATCAGAAAATGGATTGTTTCAACTGAAACTAAAAATTATTACGACATACTGTCGTCGACCTTTCAAGATAATCTATCAATGTTAGTATTATCTAACACGCACTGAATGTATGTTTACATCAATTTCAGGATCCCACAGACTCTACAATAGCCATTAAAACCAATTCTTTAATGTTTCAGGGATTCGAGCAAAGGTGGTCAACCTCTCGACTCTTTCGTTTCGCTCGGTTTTGCTGAAGCTTCGTAACAGGGGTATAGCGTTGGGATTTCGTAAAGGGACTGGACTCTGGGGGTTACTCGTGTTGAACCTTGTGTGAGAAGTCGGGTGCTTCTTGGATCGTGACCGGTGTCACAGGGACGTAATTCATCCTCGACGGTTACCTTCGGATAGATGTTGGGCATTGTACTTTGGTTTGGTGACTCGATCGCGTTGTATTCAGTTCCAGAATCGGGGTCTCTTGTTTCGCCTAGAGCTTCTGATACCGATACGATCTCCACCGGGTCGCGCCGTAGATTACCTCGTTTACCCCCTCTCTTTCTCTCTCGAGTCCGTCGATGTTTGATCCCAGGAGCGACACCCTTTTATTAAGGATTGTTCCTAATATAAAGTTCTAGCCCCAAGTACTTAATATTTCAATTCTATACAGCATTATCGTCTGTTCTCTTTTTCTTATAATATCTAAATTCCAATCGAGAAACGAGCTGGTGTCAGTCCTATTTTACTTCCTTGAATGGTGGGTTGGAAGGACATTTGCTCGCAAGAACCTTCTCATGGTGAAATCTAGGCAATGGATACTTTTCAGAATCAAAATATATCCTCAAGAAAGCGAAGAGTAGTGAGCTAACAGCCGCAAAACTTCGCAAAATAGACTTCGAAGTATTTGCAAAATCCGAACATCGTATACACGATCGACATCGCCTCGCTCTTAAACTTATGCTCTGCTGTAAAGTAGACGATGTCCTTTAACCAATAACAGATTGTCTAAACCTACTCCCTAATTCTAAAACTGACAGTTCTCCCAGACGTATAGATAGTTTCCTAAAACACGCACTCGTGGCGATACTTAGTGTCCTCAAAGCATACTTCACGTTGGTACGACGCGTCCACCCTATATCAAAATCTGTCATTGCGAAAGCCTTCGAGTCCAAAGGTATTTCGCCGGTAATTCACCCCTGTGCATCGTCTTCCGTCCGTCCGATCCGGCCAGCGAGAGATTCGAGATTCGGAAATGAACCGTGCCGGTTTGGGGGTGGCAAGCGGCGGAGGCTGCCAAGGGGTGGGTAAATTAAAGGCCGTGGGCGCCGTGAGAAATATAGGTGCGCGCCCGCGAAATCCACTTAATTCCCGGTACTCCAATAAGTGTCAGGTGGGAGTACCCGTGGCAAAGGGCGAAAAGACACGCTCGCTTTTGTCCACAGAGAAATTTCTTTGTCGATATCGGCGGGCCATTGGACCGGGCCAGATTAATAGCCGTTCTCCCGCGGATCAGGAGCGGTGGGTAAAAGGGGTTTGGCGGAGGCGAGGGGGGGAGGGGGATGAGCCGATTCAACTCACGTAATGCTCGTTACACGTCGGCCGATATTAACGAGCGCCAAGGAAAACGGAACTTTCGTGCCTTCCAAAACGTGAATCGGAAGCGGACGTACCGTATCGGGAATAGACCGGGTCGCCCTGCTCTTTACAGTTGCACGAGGTTACGTATCTCCCTGCCGTACACCTTTTCGGATGGTTTCGCGAGGAATCGCGTTAAACGACGAGCGGCATCGTTTGTCGGGAGGAAAAAATTCGACCCTTTGGCGGAATCGTTTCCCGGTCTGATCGTATTTGATGGAAGCGGATGTGATTGGAAGTATGTCTCCCGCGATATTTGTCGTGTTACGCGGATAGGCGGTTTATAACGTTTGAAGATGTTATATAAGGAGCTTGAACGCTCAAAGATGTACGTTAACTTAACTCGATTTGCTGTGATGTACCGAAGTATACTCTTTTTCTTTTTTATTTCCACGAGGAATTCGCGATGAAATCGGACAAGGCTCTTACCTCAATCCTACTATACAAAACTGACCATTTGTCTCTAGGTAAAAATCGCGTCTTACTTCAAATACCTACTAATACCTCGGATGAAACAAAATTTCCACGCGGCACATTTATCAACCTCTTACTTGTCCGTATTACGCAAAGCAGCTCGAGGAAGTCCGTAAATCCAAAATGCAAATCCAAGAGAAAATCCTTCGAAATACGCTCCGTGGGATTTTCGTCGATGATGAAAACGAGCGCAGGGAGCTTTTTCCACGGTTTTTCCCCGCGATTATTGCGTAAATACTCGTCGATTCGCTTCGTCCTTTATCGATCCGCGATAGTCTTTGTCCTCTTGTCCGCCCCCGGGGGCCGGGGACGATAACGGTGTAAATAGTTGGCCAACGATTGCGCTCAGAGCGGTGAAATTATACGACTTGTTTTTCTTTGCCATCTCCGGCCCGTTATTCTCGCCTCGCTTCGGGGCACGCTCGTGCGTGCTACCGTATGCGAATGCGCCCAACTTGATCGCCTGGGCTTTACGTTTATCGCGTCGGTCAAACGCATCCGTGGGTTTATCGTTACCCAACTTCGGGCAATGCGCATGCGCGTTAACCCGCGAAACACTCGTTTCGCTTCGAAACACTCGGGGCCACAAGGTCTCTCAGCTATGGCCCTCGCCGATTTCAATGAGATCGCTGAGGGTAATCCACGACCAACCCGGGCGTAATTACGCCCATGGATATTCGACGGATTGTTCGTTAAAATACGTGTAAATAGCACCGCCTGTAATTGCAGAGTGTAATCGACATTCCTCGAGAATTCGAACCTTCCGCACTCGTACTACTCCTCCCAGCCACTGGCAAAGTTTGGCGTTGTACTCGTAAGTGTGCCTCTCGGGCACACCGACGTTACGCTGCATTGAATATCAAACTGTTTGAATTTAGAGTTTAACTTTTCTTGCATGTGATTTCGCGTTCAACCGATATGCGCATTTAGTCGTTGTTTTGGGAGATTAGATAAAAAAGGGTATTATTCGTTATAGCAAAAATTGGGATGGAGGGAGTGTTGCTTCGAGGTAGTAGTAACGAGAAATTTACTATGGAAGGACATGAAAGTGATTTAGGAAATGATTGTTTTATACGATTCAACTATGATCGTGACAACAATAACAGTGACATTACTTCATGAGCGGAAAAAAATGGTAAATAATTTATAATTAAAATGTTCATTTACAAAATGTTCGTATTACGATAGTAATAAAATAATGTTAAGAGTGTACTGCTTATTGAATTTTACATATAATATTCGCTTTCACATCATTCTCATATTACATAGTTAGACGATATTAAAAACAGTCGAAGCTACCAAAAGCTTCAGTCGAGAAAAAGTTCGAGTGCAAATGGTTAACATTCGATGTAATCGTCCTTTCCTTACGGCGCGAAAAAAATGTAGGCAACGAGTATTCTAAGACTCCTATGTTTGCAATTATATCACCACGGCTGCCGAACAAGGCGCCTCGTTACGTGAATATAAGGGTCTGCGCGTTCTTTTTTTCCATTTTACAGACAGTCTTTTTGATAACTGATTGGGCATCTACGGCTATAATTACAACCAACGCTTGTTATAGATAGAGATCTATTACCCTGCTCAATTTCACGGAAATTCAGTTGGGAAAAATAAATCGGCGGGCGCACGGCAACATGGTAGATGAAAGCTTGCGTTCTAAAAAAAAAGAAAACTTGGGCTCGAATACTACCCGTCGCATCTGGATATTCTCACGTGATATGCATGACGTTTGTCGGCTGATTTGGAAACCATGTTAAATGGCAGGCTCTAGGCTAAGTTGCCTGAGCGCTGGATGCCGAATCGAAATAAAAAAATAACCTGATGGCTAGATATACAGCAACGTAGTGACATCGGGCTTTAAATTCTACTCGTTATCTCTGGATTTTTTACGTGTATATGCGAGGTGCAAACCTAGTCATTCAAAGTCAATTTAAGTAGTACGTTTTGGGCTATGGGACGCCTTAATAGTCAGAACCGAAAGCTGAATGAATTAATGGACATAACGATTGTATCAAATCGCTGTATGTATTTTAATCTGCGCGTTTACAGTTTTAGATATAAGACAACGAGCACGAAATAATTTTTATCGCGGTAGAGCGCGCGCAATGCATTTGTTTTATCGGCTATAAAAGTTTTAGCATATCGCCCAATATAGTTTATTACGTGCATCTTTTTCCTCCCCGTGCACGTAATATTCTGCAACGTTTATAAATCGACAATGGCTTTGATCCAGAACAAAATAATGTGCCCTCCAGCTGAATATGTTTATGGACACGGTTCATGATAGCGTTATCAAACATTGAAATGAATACGGCACGATAATAAAACATACAGGGGAATGTAATTCCATGCTGCTTTTACGGCACAGTGGTGGAGCTTTTTTCTATTTAGCTATTATTTTTAAATGAAAGGGACGCAGCTATTTCCATTCTTGTTCGCAGGAATCTTTGATCTTTCCCGCGATTTATTTCATAAGCTAACGCGATTTGGTCCGTACTTTTTTACTTCCGCGTTTTTAACCATTTTTCCTTACGTTGAAAAGATAAGAATTCAAATAAAAATCTCATTCATTAATTTTAGGTTTCCCTATATATATGTATATATGTATAATATAAGTCTACGAGTCACTATAGCTTCCGAATTAAATAACTTTTGCATTCAGTATCGCAAAACAGCAAAGAATTACATAACTTTTGCCGTCAGAACCCGAAAATAATAAAGACCTTTGGCTGGAACAACGTAGTCGACAGAGGTTCAAATTTTCATCGAGAAGTTTATTGATTCACATCTCACCTCGTTATCCACAGTTTTTCGCGCGGAATTTGTGCCGTAAATCGAGCGGCCAAAAATTCGTTAGAAGCGAAATAAAATAAAGTGAAATAAAATAAAGCTCCGTTATCAAAATCAACCCAAAAGCATCGTCATTCCAGCTGCGCGCCCAGCCGTCAAAGCCAAAATGTCGGTCCTCGGCTGCTAAAATGGTTACGGAAGGTGACCAGAGTGGTCACCGAACTGCGCAATGCGTCTTCCGCTATGTGTTCAGCTGACTTTCTGACCCGTCTATTACAATTCTCGACGTCCCTCCCCCTCTCTTTCTCTCTCTTTCTCTCCCCTTTCCTCCATTCCGTCCATCTCACGCTCGTGTACCTGCCCGTTTACCCACCTGCCTGTCTATATACCCTTCCATTTGTTCACCCATCTATTCGACTACCTTATTAGGCGGCATACCTTCGTATCCCATATCCGCCGGACCCGGAGTCCTGGGTTACACGGTGGCGTCGAGTTGCCTCGGTACCGCAAACGCAACCCTCATCCTAGCATCCGACGTCTTTTACGTCTTTTAATCCCTTTTACCATGGAATTACATCTCTAACAGAGTTTCGTGTATATAAAATCCACATGAGCCCCGCCGTCCGCAATTTAAGAAGCCCCGATGCGCATGTCTGATAACAGGAAAAATCTGTCCTCGGTCCTTTCAAGCAAAGTCGAGATACAGTAGAGCAGGTATTCCAAGCCTGAATCAACAATGCCTCGATGTGTCGTGACAGTCTATCTTCCAATGTGCGTTTTTGCTTTAAATTCTGATAGACTTACATCTTGAATCTTTTAAAAAATCATTCATATCAGCGACGAGAGAGAGAGAGAGAGAGAGAGAGAGAGAGAGTCGCAAATCGTATCGTTTGATTTCTACGGCGAATCACGAGGATACGTAAAATTCGGATCTCACGGCAAAAGAGTTAATAAACCGCGGTTTCGTAGGCGCTTACGCGGGCCAACCTGGTCGAGTGTACTCTCCGGGGTAATTGCACTTTTTCTCGTGCGCCTTCTCGTCCACAAAGGGTTCTACGAGGTGGATATTAAAGCTAGGAAGGAGGGGGGAGGGCGAAGGGTACAGGGTGTACGTGGTTCCTCCGTTGCACATCCCGGGAACTCCTCGCTGGTTGCGATCGGCTAATCGAGTTTATGGTCGCGGTTACGATGCACCGCGATCGATGCGATCCGCCGACATCGACGTCCGCCTGCGCTATCTCGCACATCCAATTTATCGCTCTGCACCTTTGTACGCGTATTATCGATACCGATTGGGCGCGAATCGATGTCGATCGTTGCTCGAATCGTTACGTGCACGAGAGAAAGAAATAGATACGTTTCAAAAGGCGCGTTAGCATCCCTCTTGCGTCATTTTTCACCTTTGTCGACGGACTCCGTTACTTATAATATCTCTAGCACTAGAACTACCAAACCAGTCAAAATGACTGGTCAGTCGTTTCTTTAAAAAATCGTAGTGCTTTACAACGATGCATTTTTTTTTTAGATTTTTCATGATTTTCACGCAATATTTAGATCATCATTTTGATTTACAGAAATTTCCTTTGACTCTTCCCCCTTTTTTTTAAAGATGTATGTGGTGTTCTAAATATGTCCAGAAAGTGAATGGTAGTTTTAGTATTAATATCCTCATCATCTCACTCGAAAGAATAACGGTATCTTTCTATAAATAGCTGTATAGCGATGGGTGTCGTTAAAAGTCAATCACAGAGGCAGAAGTGTCGACAGTTTGCTCCTTATGGACAATTGGGCAATTATCGATCATCGCTTTCTAAGTGCCACTGTTACGAGATACCATCGGTAATTCGAGAGCAAATGTCACAGGTGTAATGCGACTTTAATGATGCAGGACAACATTTACGATCGATAAAAAGCGCGAGCACGAAACTCCTGGATTTACCTCAAAGTCACCGAGATTTTTTCCACCTTTCGAGGGAGACGCACGAACGGAGTTTGCCTTCTTTTTCGACACACTCCTCGAGGGGGTGTAAAGGCTCGAGATACCGTCTTTCCGCCACTGACGAGTGCGCCGGATAACGTCAGCGGAACTTTTGCCCCTGCACGACCAGAATTTCGTGGATACCGATCGGCTTTAACGGAGCCGCCCTTTTAATCCATTTCGGGGCAACGCAGGGCGCAACACGCGATTCTTACGTTTCCACGAGAGCGTCGACCGTTTTATCGCGCCTCGATCAACGCGGAGGCGCAAAACCCGCCGATCCTTCCCGGTATTCCAATGTCTCCTCGCGGGGCCGATGATAACGGATCCGCGAAAAGTGCCGGTTTATGTCGCGCCAGCCTTCCATTGGTCCTGCCGTGGCAATCTTGTTTTAGTACTCCGCAGGTACGTTTCGGTGGGGCCGAGGATTTTTCAAGGAAATAGGTATCGTAGATCAGTTGGAAAGCTCCACTTTGTCGGCCCCAAATCGCCCGCGGGGCCACGCCGTATCCGTATGGTTATCGACGTTTGCACCGCATCCGCGGCGACTCAGCTCTAAAATCAATCGACTTCTCACCCACCCTCCACATCGACCACCCCCCCAACACTGGGCCGATTCTCGAAAATCCGGATTTCCTGTGCAGTCTAATGGCTAACGTGCATTTCGAATATACCACAGTTTATCGTCGAACGTCGGAAAGCCTGTTTTGGAAACGCCGTGGAGAAATGTATATAATACTGTAAGAGTATTGGTCGAACAGGAGAGCGAGCGATACGCGAATATTTGACAAAAATGCTGTTATGTTATTTTGGGTTGTTTTGTAAGTAATACGATGGTTGTTATTGTACTGTTGTTTTTCTTTTTATCCAATCTAATATTGTCTTTTTGTAAATAGACTAATCTATTTCGAGCAATAGGACAATCAGGAAGAGTTACGTCTGATTATCTTTTTCTTTTGTTTTTTTCTTTTTATTATTATCTCCTTTTTCACGCTCTTACGATACTAGGATGTACTTAGAGTTTAATTATAGATCTAATAGGTTCTCTTTATGGTTTAAGGATTAATATTAAGTTTTTATTTAGTTGCATTCAGAAGTTTTGGCTAAAAACCATCGTGGTTGTGTTTTACGAGCGGTATGCATGAAGTGTTTTCCATCTCCCTTTATTCGTGGTGTTAGCATCTCAATTCTTTCACGCAATATTTTCCCTCGATCGTCGTTATCTTCCGACCGGCCTTTAATGTTCACGTTTAATATCCGGCAAAAATGTGTCAGGCGTACGCGTCAACGAGCCTGGAAGGGTTAGGAAGAACGAGAGTGGTAGTTTTATCAATCCTATTTCGCGTGAAAAACCGAGGCGCAGCCGTGAACCGAGAACGCTTTGCATAAGAACGCTTTCGTGACGCGCGCGTGCGATGTGAGAAAGCGAAGACCATGCTTCGACGTCGAGACAGGCCCGACGTGCGGCGTAACGTAAGAAAGCTTTCTACTCACGTCAACTTTAACGCCCTCGATGCGATGGCTGTGCTTGTTAGGCTCCCCTCTAGGCTGATATCTGTAGAATTCCTCGTTATCTTTGTACCACGTGATGGAATAGAGCTTGTTCAACTCTAGATCGTAGCTGTAACAGCAAATAACGCTATGATTATTAACACTGAAAATAGAGCAGCAGAAGAAATAAAGGTTCCGTAATTGTTATCGTAAAAATAATTGTCAACGCATATTTATAATTATTAAAGAATAAATGTGATCAAGATGTTGATGCTGCATCTTCTATAATTTCTCGTTAATTTATCGCGGTGTATAAATGACTAAATAAATCCGATTCGATGAAATACACATATTTGTTTCACCCTTTGTTTCCATTATGTACATGTTACTGCGAAAGACCGATATCTGGCAAATGCCGATATTCTCCGCTGAATTTCAGCATTCACATAGTCCCTTGGTGTATGTACGAAATATCCGCTAAATATAATACCATTGTTCCTCGCTTACACCAGCAAATCGTCGTCATCCAGCGTGCAGCGATGACGAATATCGAATAAAAATATTGTTTCCACGCTGAGACAAAAATGCAACTTGTGTGTTATACCTCACAATAACAGAATTTGGTCTTTCACCGGCGTGTTTGCTGCGCGTCGACATTCACGGAATAATATCGATATTCTCTAACTTCGATCTTTCACGGTAACATATGTAATATTCCTAGATATATCAAAACATTGACACGTAACCACAATATCAAAGACGGCCTCCTCATTTCCGTAATACTCGTTAGGAAATCCATCGAGTATGGCGGAAGGAAAACTTCATGGTTATGGTTATGCGAGAGAAGGGCGATGACATTTTTACGATCCATCGGCTAACGAAGTCGGGAGTGAAATTCTGAAAACCCCCGAGGACATCGATCGAGAATCGGCAGAACGAGGCGACAAGGAGCGCAAGGGGTGGATTGGGCGAGGGGCCGGAAAAGGCTCATACTGTTATCGGACCGTTTCTTTGATTAACTCCGCAGCAATTATTATTGCGGCTGGACGTCACCGATAATTGAAATTGGTCTTTCGTTTCCGCCGTCGCGATCGAGAGGGTATTGCCGTCGATATCTGTCGAAGTCCTCCCCTCCGCTGCTCATCACTTTACCGCCGCTCACGTCGACGAGCGCAGAGTCGTTATCCTTGAAGCCACCACCGAAGGATAGCTCGGTTCTAAATATCGTAGGAAAAATCGAGAGTCCGAGGTTTGACTCGGTGCAGTGCGGTTTACGAGAGTTCGAGCTGTCGTCCTCCCGATCCCCATGGTCTGCTTCCCTTACTTCTTCCATTCCCAATCGAGGATTTATTGGATGCATCCTTCAACTCCGTGAGCTTTCAGGTTTCTCGTCAAAGAATCCTCGCAAAAGGAAAATGAAAGAATAGTGCCCCCTACCCTCTCCCCTATCGATACATTTATAGCGCATGTCAGTTCAAACCTTTGGAAAGAAAACCCATAGATCGAATACGGATCGTCATTTTTAACTCGTCCCACGCGAAGTGCGCACCGTAAACTCGGCGATCTCGAACTTATTTTGAGTATAATCAAAACTTTCCGGTGTACTCTAAACTATGCTAAACAGACTCTCGCGTTCAGTGCCGAAATAGTAGCGAAAGTATTGAACACCTACGTTAATACGCTCATTCAATGTCAAGGGAGATTATAGTAAATTAAATGCCAATTGATCTTAGCGATCAATGCCAAAGAAGATCAAAGGAATTGTAATCAATAGAAAAGGAGTTCCTTAGGACGTAACTAGACGCATTTATGCAGCGATATTTTTTCGTGTCGAAAGGAGGTTAAAATGAGTTAAAGTGATTGTTGACTAAGCTATGTCAAGAAATTGAACATAAAGATCGTTTTTCTTTTTTAATTTATGTTTCTTATCTTTAAAAAGTGAATAATATAAAAGCGTTTAAATTGTTTCAGTATAATGCTGAAATGGTTTGAGACATATGGAAATAGTTCTTAAAGCTTTGTTTTCCTTGATTTCTGCAACCATACGGTCGAACGAATGTTTTTTGAAAAGAGCTTATGAACGTAGAATTTAAGAATATCTCATTACGTAATAAATTGCAGCAGTTAATCCTTTTTGGACGTTGTTAAACAATTTATATAGCGAAGGTATATAAAAAAAAATACGGCTTGAGGATGCTCCAGTCAAAGTATAACCTTACTTAATTTCCTTCTTGATTATAAAAGTATGTACATTCTTCATCGCAAGCTCACTTTATTTACATCCTGCTTTTAATACTGAAGAGAAAAGAGAGAAAATTAGTTTTACATTTACTCATCTTTTACTTTCGTATACACCACACAAAAAGTGAAAATATCGAGCATAATTCTTACAATTGTTTGCTTCGGCATCCTTATTAATATATTTCTTTAATTAAACGCATTTTCCGTAAGAGTTCACGCTACGTCTCTGACGCAGCGATAACGAGCGGTATATTTTGATTTCGATCGAGTTTCGGGCTCCACATGTCGTTCGAACGATGCAGCGTGCGACATAATATAAAAAAGGCAGCGGCACTGCAATGCCTGTACTACCGTCAAAGTTCCTTGAGACTAAATATATTAGATGCGGAACTTTGCTTCCGTCATTTTCTTATACATTGCTTCACCTATACATAACCAGTTTTTCCAACGCGGCATTTGCACGCTGCCCGAAAGACGAGAGAAAGTAGAGACCAAAGATGGACAACACTTTGAATCATAAATCTATAACCAGTTTAACAGTAAAGCCTCGAACTTCGAGGAAAATATATATATATATATATATTCATTGCTTTTACATTATTGCGCCTTGTGCAATAATTTAAACGGCCTTTCGAAGACGCCTAAGTATCCCCGGTGTTTTATCCTTTCCATCCCTTCTAACTTCAGAAGTGCGATAACAAGCCGTTCACCTTTGTTCCCACATTTCGAACAATTGAAAAAACATTCATTTTGTCCAGCCAGAATTAGAGTTTCACCGCTGTGCGTCGTCGATACGAGTGATCCAGATCCGCATTGAGCGCCGAGTCCCGCCCACGGTCCGAGCTTTTGTCGATCGCGGCCCATCCCGGTTTTTCGGCCGGATTTTTGCGTCGAAGGTACGCCCGCGTAATTCCTTCGTCCCGCAGCGCTGGCCGTCGCGGATACGCCGAGATATATCCCGATAAATCTCATCTTCGTCCGCTCGCCCGCCGACGTTTCAGCCGCGGTCGGAGAATCGATTGAAATCCCGCGTGCCGGCGGCGTTGTCGATATCCGTGCAAAAACGTAGCGCGCTTGTAGGTGTAGGTTTTAACGTGATTACTATGATGCCCGGCATGAGGGAGCGGACGGTACGCTCGCGTGACAAACCCGGAACGGGGAAGAGAAACTACAATTACTGTAATTGATCAACGTCCGTCGATCGAAGTGCGTCGCTTCGTTCCGTCAATTTGCTAATCAAGTCCTTACCTGTGCGCGGATCCTTGTTGTACAAGGGAATCGATTATTTGCGATGTTTCTCGGGATAGCCGGTCAGCCAACTGTTTACCGAGTAATGACATCTTCAAACCGCGGTTTGGCGATCAATTCTGGCGAGAATAACGCGATTGTGAGATTATCATCGTACGAAGGCAAGGAGGATAGAAGATCACGCTTTGAATATGAATTGTAGGCATTAATGAGTGGTTACAGGGAGAAATATGAAGATATTATTGTTTTTTTACATCTGTCTCTATGGGAATAATTTAAAAGAGAGATTTAGCTTGAATAGAGGCGATAAAATTTTTTAGGAAGGAAGGACAATATCATTGGTTTGTCCTGGTATGACGAGATTTAGGGAAGTTATGTATTATATATTATCTAGAAGGCATTTAATAAAGGTGTGAGTAATTATTATGATTTTTTAGATTTAACTTTATTGAAATAGTGGAAAAAAAGTGATTTTGAATTGTCGCAATAAAGCTTCTGATGCCAAATGCCAACGCGGGCAAACCGAGTTCTTTTAACGTCGATTTTAAATGAAAACCTTTCTAAACGATTGGTGCAGCTTGCACGCTAATTTCGGATGAATTTTATTCGTCAATATTTTCATACGAATTTCCGTTGTGATGTATATAGAACTCTAAAGTTTGTAGAGTGCACGCACTGCGAATACGGTGGACATTCAAAAGTTAATTGGTATATCATTAAACTGTCCAGAATAACTGATATGTGCGACTGTATACCACCAAGAATACCTCTGGAATATCAAGAATCTACGTTTCGTATAACACCAGGCGGATTGTCAAGATATACTGCCGGATTTACATGCAGCATTTCCTTACCCGAGCTCAAGAGATAAAGGAACCGGGACCTGCAAAAGGAATGTGACGAATCAGAACGAGTAGTTAGCCCGTGAATTTAGGGTAGGTTGTTGAAGATCGACAAATATCTAGAACAAATCTTGTTTTATAATAGTATTGCTCATTCAACCATGTATATTATACCATGTTTTCTAAATTACAATCTGCGAAAGGTGGACATGTGCTCCGTGAGAAATTCATTAAACATGTCATTGTACAATGCATACACGCTGCTTTATTTTGCTATTTTTGTATATTGAGCAAGTGATTAACATTTGAAGATGATTATTCAGTTTCATTTATTTATTTTGCTCGTAAATAATACGCATTATTTATATCTATATGTATACATAAGCACTCCTAACTTTACCGCTCGTGACACTATTAAGACAACTTTACATGAATTATATTGCTCATTAACGAGCGGTTAATTTTCACGCTTCTTAATCATTTTCAAACTCTCCATGTGGTTTCATTGGAGTAAAAATTTCTGTCGACGGAACGACTTTGTGTATGAGAAACTCTCTATTAATTAGTGCGTAGCTCAGATAATCAAGATTATTACACTTTAAGCATCGAACAAAATTGAAAATCATAAATACAAAGTGGTGAATTACGTATCTTTAAAAAAATATATTATCTATATCTATCTACTTTACAAAACAACTCAGATGTTCGGTCAGCATCACGCGCTTTCCTATCGCTTCCATCACATATAAAAACTTTCCGAAACATCGTTTCATACGCACCGTCGCGAAGCAAAAACAAAGCGCGAAACCAGAACTGCTCCCCTTCACCACGGCTTCCGGGGAATTTAACAACACACGAAACGTATCTCCCCATCTCGTAACCGATCCGTTATCGGGAATAAAGGCTTGCATAACCAGTTTTTCGCTAAAACCGATCGTCAGGAACGACAGCTTACATAACGCGGCAGACACATAGGACTTGGCGGACAGGAGAGGCGAAGCGACGAGCTGCCGCGCCACGCGAGCGAGAGGTCCACGATCGCGCAAAAGCGGGCACGTTTGTGCCATCGGCACGATTGGTAACCGGGTTACGTCGGCCATCGAATATCCGATAAGATCGTCCGGCGCAACAGGCTGTATTCCCGGCTAACCTATCGCGATGCGGAGCAAACGAAGCGACGATTAATATTCAGGCCGAATTAACGCGGGCGCATCCGCGATGGTTTGTCAAACGGCCGAGCCGCGTGGCCGCGCGTGGGATTTTCGGGGTACGCGGCTAAACCTCGTGGTAACCGGGGTACAGGAGTAAATTCGAATATCGGGAAATGCGGCGCAGGGCTTAAGCGCGGTTAAGAGGAGTCCGAGGTTGGAGATCGATACGGAAACGAATAGCGGCCTGGCCGAGGGAGGAATTCTTCGCTTCGCCCCCCGTCCGTCGATCTCGCCAATAATAAACCGCTCGCAAATCCAAACTGCGACAGCTCCCGCTCGCAATTAAATTTTACCCCCGCGCGGGACGATTGATTCCGTCCAGGAGGGCCCTCCTCCTCCTCCTTCTCCTTCTCCTCCTTGGTCTTCCCGTCTTCGTAGTAATCCTCATTCTGGACCGTATCCCTTTCCACCTCGTTAAATTGCATTTCAATGGGAGGGGCGGGTTTTGTCGATCGCGTGCCTCGCTGAACCTTTTGCTAGCCGATCGGGACAAAAGAACCCGCTTCTTCGGCGACGGAGGAGCCGGGATGAAGAATTGTCCCCCCGCCTCTCGTAATTCCGCGAGTCAACCGTGGATCGTATCGACGTCGCGTCCCTGGTAAGATCCGCGGGTAACATTATCTCGGGCTTAATTCGATTTTCAGCATGGCAGGCCCGTGGTGCGGTATTCTGCGGTACTGCTGGCAGGGAGGCGCGCTTTGGCGCAGAGAAATGTGGAGGGTAGGCGGGTTAAAAGGGTGGGGGAGTACGGAGACTACATGTACGAAGACTTCCAGGGCAAGTCCCATCCATCACCTACTCCCAGATCTTTCCATATTTCCCGCGGAGAATCATTTGGTCTAGCAGCTACTATCTAAGATATATCGCGAGCCACCCAGTTTTTGGAATATAGCCGACTCGGTGTGCCGTCTAGGATACACGATGTACGGTCGCGAGTTAGGTATGTACTCAATTAACTATTATCTAGTAAAGAATAAGCGTGTTAAGCGACTAGGCATCTCGTCGTTTAAGATGACGCAGTTGTATCTACTTTCCTCGATAAATTGGTGGATAAACGAGAAGAAGTGCGTGTCTCCTTTGTTGCCTTCGTCGATCTGGTTTGCGATTTAGCATCGGAAACAACGAATTGTCTTAAAAGCAGGGATTTATTAATATTTGGCTTCGTTATTTTAACGCTACGCTTTTATCAGAACAAATCCTCCTCGACTCAAGCTTCCTTTGCTATACCGCGTTCACCTGTATACCCACGAAACGGCATCTCTCGCGCTATTGATCTCCCCTCTCGCTACACCAACGCAACCTGTGGATTAGAATCGACCTTTCTCGACCAAGACTCCTAATCATACCAACAGGCCTGTTTGCGTACACCCACAAAAGCGCATCTCTCACATGATCTCTCCCCCCCTCTCTCTCTCTCTCTCTCTCTCGAACCTTCTCCCTTGCTATAATAATATGCCTCGAGCACCATAAAAGCTCTTCTTCGGCTAAGATTACTGTAATCGTACCAACTAGACTGACTGTACACTTGCTCAACGATATCTCTCGTGTTATAGATCCACTCCCTCGATATACTAACACGGCTGTAGCATCGTGGAAAGTTTACAAAGCAGCGGGCGCATCCCCTTAGGATATCGTCGAATGTAGTCCAATATCACGGTGCAGGAATCGGCGCGTTTGAGGTAATAGCCACTAGCATTAGTGACGCGTTTACTGTCGCACTGGTAGCTTGTTTTCTTGCGTCAATCAGTTGTTTGATGTATTCGTTCTAATAGCTTCCTATATACGTAGGAAACTCAATCGAAACGGATTGATCGGAGTCGCAACGATAAAATGATGGGTAATATATTTAATAATAATAGGAAAAGTAGATAAACTCGCGTTCTCACAAAAGTCTCGTTCTCGCACACTCTCAAAAGTCCCTCGCATCGCTACTTTCACGTCCTCTGCATACAATGCCCTTTCCCTACCACGCGCTGCAGACCTGGTGCGCGAAAATCCTCTCACTTCTCCTGACGCATCACGCATGAAACTCGCAAACACAGAGTCATACATGCACAGGCATACGTCGTCGCAAAGAAATGATTCTCCTATAATATCGCGTTGTTGTGTTCGCTTTAAAAGTTTGTATACGTATTTTTTTACTATCACTGCCTATAATAGAAGACGTGAATAAGAGATAAAAGATATACGACTTTAGGTTAATGCAGGGCGACCATCTTAGAGGAAAACTTGCAGAGTCCTACCGCGCAGCCTGTGCGCGATCTAGTTATTTCTTCTTTTTCCATGAAAATAATTTTTGCCTCCCTCTGTATGATTATATATGTAAAAAATAGGTTTTAATTGCTAGCCCCGAGTTTTTATTTGTACGAAATTACGATTCATCGTCGAGGAAAAAGAAAATGGTTTACAATATAAATTTACGTGGTTATTAACATCCAATGTACGTATATTTACTTTCTCGAGGGGTGGTGCTCACGTGGTTTTTGCGCACTTTTGGCCCCACAAATTATCGTCCTCTTTCCTTTTTAGCGTACAATTAATTTCCCCAGCAAAAAATTTGAAACATCGTAAAATTTCTGGAAACAATACAGCCCCATGGCCGACTTGGCCTTTTAGCTATCGCATACCACTATGCCGACCCACTTCTGTATCTCACGTTGAAAGTCATTTATATTATTTACGTGACGCGAAAACATCTTCCCACGCTTCAATCCTTCATGCAGAAGCATACAAAAACCCTATAACCTATCCATCCGCAACGCTACACTAACACAACAACAGGTCCACGTGTATTGAAAAGCATCGCACACCAATAGCAATGCCATCCTTTAGACACGGTAGACCGATACGCATAGCGGTACATCTCCGCGTTTTATTCCCCCGTAACTAAAAGCTTAAAAACCGTACATAAATTTAATACCAAAGTTAATCATCCATTACCCATTCTCGTGCCGCTTCGAAAACTTTTACCGTCACATTGGTTTTCATCGATTTTAATGCCCGCTTTCCACCAATTTCGCCGCCCTTAAATTCGTCGCTCTGGTCAGCCGGCCCTCCCTGCCCTTCCTGCCCTGCGTGGAGCGTTATTCCCCAAAGAGGATATCGCGAGGCGGTCGTTCTACGGCCGCCTCGTGCCGGACACGTCGGATGCGATAATGCGCGCGGCCTCGCCGTTGGAACCGGGATTGCTATACCGGCCGTCGCGCTGCTGCACCGTTGCAGTGACGTACCCCCAGGGGGGGCATTCGTGGGCTGGGTCGCTAGCCGTGGCACTGCCAGTGCCGCAGCTCCCAGCTGCAGCTCCTGGAAAAGGGATTGCCGCATTCGAGCGTAGGTGCACAATTTCGAGGGCCGCGTCGTGGGATTGATTTGCATCCTCCGGCTCATTTGCCGGGTCCCGTCCCGGGGGTCTCTCCCTCCCCGCCCTTCGCAGTCGTCTTTTCCGTCTCCCCTTGGTCCTCCATGGAAACGCCATTTTCTTCCTCCCTCGCCAATGGCCCTTTTGACTCCACCGTTGTTTCGCGGCCACGCTCTGCACGTATCGATGGCCCCATCTCCTCTCCACAGGCATCGGATCACCTTTGCCTTTTGAGACTCGCCTTGCCGTGAGAGATCGTTCGCGCAACACTTTTGGCGGTGCATCTCGTGCGGCGGGGAATTTGATGTGGGGGGAATTATGGCTGTTAGGAGGAGAGGCGGTGATTCTTTATCGAACGGTGTGGCTTAAAGGATTTAGAGCAGTGGTTCTTAAACTGGTGCCTTGGGAGTTTGTTATGGGTGTTTTGTGAGATGACGAGAGCTCTGTTAGGGAGGATTTACTGATATAGAGGACGAACTGAGAATGGTTGTGTGATATATTGCGTTTGATATGTGTTGAAATCTGTGGAGGTCGACAAGAGGGGGATATTACATTAATTGATTACTCGAAACAAATCAATTCTATTCTTGTGAAAGAGAAACTTTAGTTATGGTGTATAGGAATGTATGGTTTTTTTTATCGTTAGGTTATGTGTTTAGCTGGTAATAAACGTTATGTCTATAGTTTTATTACCTGATTCTTTGATTTTGGGGCTTTGAGAGTTTGGCTTATAATTGAAAGTGCTGCACGACTTCGAAAAGGTTCGCGATCGCTGATTTGGAGATACTTGGATTATTCACTGATTTTTTAGGATTATCAGGGAAAATTGCGAGATGTTTTGAAAGTAGAATATATTACTTCTGCTTTGTCCTCCGAGTGTAGCATGCATTACGAGAGTATGTAGGAAATGATCTCTGTCGTGGACGAGTGGTGTTCAAGTTTGAAAGAGAATATAATTCTGCATTAAGTCCTGGAGTACTGTTCGTGTTTGAAGTGTTTTTCAGTGATGCGTGGATGAAAGACTTTATACGTACGTTATCATCGACAACGTCTGAATACTCGTAACGTCGTCGAGTTTTCGGATAAAGTCGGAGGCAGAGCATGGAATCCACTCACGTTCCCATTGTACGAGATGGAGATCCGCTATGGTGTAGAAAGTGTCGCTTTTCTTCGACGCCCTGCCTTGCCTTCTTCTATGGACCGCGCGCTCCGTATCATGGATATGCTAAGATTCCCATTTCACCAACGCATTTTTGGGGACAAAGGTGGATTCATTGTTAATTAGAGATTTTCCTCGCACAATTAATTCGAGTTTCATCGTTTTACCCGTTGCGACCTCCGACTAATTATTACCACTCTGTTCAGTGATATCTCGAATTTTATACACGATCAGAATATTTCACATCTGGTGACTGGTTAAATAACAATAAATATCGAATCGAGGCCGCCGATTAATTAGCGATATTTCAAAATGTGTATACGAATGATAATTTATGCACCAACGGAAAAGCCTAAAAATAAATTCATTCGTCCGTTAACGGGCACAGAAGTAAAGTGAATTCAACGATGGTGATCGCGGAGCTTTATTTTTTTTTTATTACCCAAGGGAAAGTCATGCATCTTCTTAATCGAAAATCCCGTACACGTAACTCAAAGAGGAAGTTCAGCGTTTGCGCTTAGGGAGGATCGGAGACTCCTTTGAGAAGAGTTTTGGTTTCTTGCGCTTGATACGAGTATCGCTCTCGTTCACTGACTATTTCTGAAATCCTGCCTCTCAGGGGAGGGCTCGTCAGGCTCGTCGTCTAACTTACGAGAAGCTCTTCGACGCTTTCAGCGTCATGCTAATTATATTTATATTTCCATTTACCTCGCGCAATATCGCTGAACCATTCAGTCCCACAATGATGATCATTGCATTACAACCATTAAGAAAAGGTGTCTTCATCTCTTGCGTGGAACTTAAAACGATAACGTATCGTTTATTTCATCCAAATAAAGGAATCTCGTTACAAGAGCAATTTGTCCAGCGTCTTTGATTTGCGTAAAAAAATCGCTATCATATATCTAAGGAATGCTGAGTCCAAACAATTTGTATTAGAACAGCACCTTATACGACAAACGAACCGAGGATCTCATTACGATCGCTGTCGAAGTCCCCACGTCGAGACAATGGTCCTATTCAGTTTCGACAGATCGTTGTCGAGCTGTCGATCAAGAGGACAGTTCCTCCTACAATTTCGTTCAGACCGCATCGCGCAACCCGAACATCGACGATCTTACGCCATCTCACACACTGCTAATATGTAACCCAACGATCGCCTACGTGTTTAGTTAAACCAACGAAATCCATCCCAACAAACCCTCCACGAATTCAGAAATATGATATCAATCCTTTTATTATTCTCTCCTTACAAATTTCTCAAAAATGCCATCAATGCAGAACGATAGTAATTATCGTTCTTTTTTCAAAACATTTTTTCTATCCTAACGATAGAACTGTTCTATCAAAATGCTTCCCTCACGATTTATTCGAAAATGTCGATACCGAGGAACACGATGTCGGCCTGTGCCCTATATAGACTCCCTAATTGCGTTAATTACGGAGAGAACGGAGATGGTTGAAACAAGGGAACGCGGTGCGTCTTATAAACGATTTCCGGAAGTGAAGTTGAAATGGGGGTTGGGGCGCGAATCGGAAACGAGGTTGGTTCGCCGAGTGTCGCGGGCGGGGGGAGGGGGCGATGCACGGCGGATAAATCAACGAGAGGCGGCCGCGCTGCAGGCGAGGTAAACTAATTTGCAATTTATACCTTCGTCGGGCTAGTGGCTCCGTCTCCTCTGGTCCCGCGCGTCTAATATCGGAGAAGGACTCGCGTAAACTCGTAATTTCGTCCGCTGTCCGTGCAGAGCGTGGCCAATTCCGGGCTATCCGATGGACGAACGCCGAAAATCTCGGCAATGGAGAAAGGTGCGTCGTAGTCAGAGATTTGGGCGCATTGCTCTTGGCGCTCGTCGCGTTTGGATATTCCAATCTGACACGCATTCTAAGTGGAATCGAGTGCTCTATAATATGGTGCTGTGTGAAGAGGATTTTGATAAGGCACGGTGAGAGAAATGCGACAACTCGGTACTTCTAACGTACGGTTTATGTGTAAGGCAATTTAATGTATTCGAGCAAGTCTTCTTGCGCAGTAGAGATATTTCCATGGAGTTATTTTGGTGGAAGTACAGAGGGACTTTATTGTGTGAGGTATTGATGTTATTGAAGGAGCTCGGTGTAGATTTATTTAGTTGGCGTATGCACGTTTTTATCGATAGACGATATTTTTTCAACTGCGTATACCTTTGTATCTTGTAACGCGGTTTAGATATGGCGTGGAACGCAATCCTTTGCTTTGTACAACTTCCAGGTTTCGCTTAATCTGACTTCGGTGCAACGGTGCAACGAATTAATAGTGTTATAGGAAAGTTGAGTAGACTATTCAGAGCTTAGATGTATCGCGATTCTGCCTAGATTTGCATCACTTCGTGCTTCGTTACTTACTTCGCACTATCTCGTTTATTTGAATTTGTAATCGTTGACCTTTAAAATTGATGGCGCACACCAAGTGAAAAATACGGTTCGGGGATTACGAAGAAAATACATCGAACTATTTCATTCAATTCCGAGATGTCTTATTCGTCGTTTTTGTCAAGCGCTTTGAGGCCACATTAGAAGCCAATATTCTGGGATCGAAAACACATGAGAATAAACGTGCGATTTTTACTTCGGCCGATTAAATCAGACCTGACGACCTAAGAATTTTTAGGTGCCCCACATAGTTCAGAATAATGGCAATTTTCTCCAATATTTTTTTTGAAATCTAGTTTTACAACGAGTTGCGTTTTCAGCTATTTTTATTCTACGTGATTAATTTGAATGCGGGGATACACTGAACGCGTTCAATCAGTGTAAATATGACAAAAAAAAACAATACTACCGTCAAATATTAAAAGAAAACACGTATTGAACAAACAACATGTATTTATATCGTAGTAAATATGAAATAAAAATAGAAATACATAAGAAGAAATACTAGCAATACATTGAAAAAGCACAATTCGTCATATATAACCGCGAGTCATTTGTTGGTCGATCCTCAATTAGATCCACATTCACGCAGTAGTTTTTTCTTTTGTCAACTGAGAGTACTTTTCAGTCCATAAGCAGATTTGCCTATCGCGCTCCTTTGAATACCGAGAACTCCTGATAGAGCAGAAAGTTGAAGGGGTGATATAAACGAGCGAGAAGAGTTGGTCCGCCTGGTAAATGAGAAATGTGCCAGCGCTACTGAGATCGAGGCTCCGATTAAGGCGCGATCATTTATCGTAGACTCACGGTTTAAGGTAGGCTCCGATCCAGTGGCCGATACATATTATATCATCGCGTGGAAATATCCAAAGTTGGTTCTCGCTGTTTTAAGATAAGAGGTTTAATTACGGTCACCAGATTTGAATTCTATCGTGCAAACCTGCGGTTTCTATATTCCGGTCCTGGGAATGGAATTTAACCACCGAAAATCATTGAACTAATAGATCTGCGTTACGTATTACCACGTTAAGTGTTTTAGGCCATTTACATTGTTTCGAGCTTGGTTCTCGGAGCGAGTGTATTTATTATCGAATCTTACATCCACGTAAGAGATCCCTATGTGTGTCATGAAAGTTTTAACCTCTTAGCTACAGCTGGACTTTCCTGGGCGCTCTATCTCTCTACAGAAGTGTTCCAAACGGACTGCTTGTAAACAATCGAATACCGCGATCTGTCTGGTGGTGCTTTGCAATATGATATTACACGAAAACAGAGCGATGAATAAATAAATGATGTCTTTATGTATTTTCATGTAATAAGTTAAAAAAAAGATATCAAGATTTTAATATTTAATAATACAAATTTGTACGATATATTTGAAAACTTGCCATGATACAGAGTCCGCGTCATTGAACTACTATACTAGGGTAGCGTTCAACATGATGTCGTGCGTGAAAATCGCTATAGTGGCATACCAGATACAACGATAGGTACCGTATAAAACACTATAGTGGCGTACCATTCAAAATGATGACATGCGCAGAAGCTACCACAGTGGCGTACCATTCATAATGATGACGTGCGCAGAAGCCACTATGGTGGCGTACTATTCAAAATGATAACATACGCAGAAACCATCATGGCGGTGTACCAGAATTGAGAGTTTAAAAAAGACATCAAACCACTATTTACACGGATCTGCGGCAAAGGATATTTTTGCGATATGTTGGACAGTTGCCACGAGCGCCAATTAACTTTGATTATCGGCCGTTGTTCGACGATTGTGAATCCTTATGATAACACTGGTACCGCTATTGCTAACCCTTTAAACGGCAGATACTTAGCCAAATGACTGCGGCCGAAATGTCCAAAGAGACAAAGAGAACTTGGCCGATTCTGCGAAGCGTCTGTAGCTCTCCTTCCAAGGCGGGGGCAATGCCCGGTATTCGATGGCGCGACGAGCTAATTAGCCTTTCTCGCGTGCTAAACGTTTTTCCGGCTCTGTGTGCGCGAATTAATCGATTCATCGAGGATCGCGACCTGTCAGAATAACGCGAACTTACCTGCAAGTTGTTAAAGGAAACAGCCAACAAACGAGTACTCGAAGCTACGGTGGTGTAGTTTAGTAGTACAGGTCTTTCACATTGAAGCCAACCTTTTGCAAAACAAATTCACCCGTTTGCAAATAGAATTCTACTTTTTGCAAGAGAAATTTACGTGTTTCCAAATGGAATTCACATTTTTGCAAATGGATGTTCCATTTGGAATTCCATTTGCAAACGAGTGAATTTGTTTTGCAAAAGGTTGAATTCTACTTGCAAAAGGGTGAATATAATATGAAAAACCCGCATAACAAGGGCGCAAATAAGAGAAACAGAGAGAGAAAGAGATGGAGACATGATAAGAGATAAAGGATAGAATAATAAACAATGAAACTTTCAGATGTCTAAGGTTCGAATCTCGCCTAATTAATTTCGAATAATTTTTCATATAATAAGTATACTGCAGTTCTAGTGTTGCGAAAGTTATTTTATAACCATAGGTGCGGGATCAAAAATAAAATACGTAAAATCAATAGACACGCATTACCTCTTCAGTAATTGTTACTAAATCTTATTTAGAGTGCAGTTACCAGATCAATATATTATTCCGCAAGTATACATTCACGTTTGCGGAGATTATTCGTGTTGATTAATGCGTACCACTAAAATAAAAAGCTCTTGTCCGATTAGAGAGATTTAATGCTTGAAATAGCTTATCATTGCGTCATAATAATTTCAGTATATGTTGCGATAGTTTCAGCAGGTTGCTTGGGGAACGACATATTCAGTAATGCAAGCACATCATTATTATTAACCTCGATACAGAGAGCAAATAAATTATACGTATCATATTCAGCGATCCGGGCGCATAAGTACATATGTAGGTACATTACCGCACAAAAGTTTGGAGCGACTTATTTCATCAAAACATACTAAATTCAATGATCTTTTTTACATTTGAAGCAGGTATCAATATCATGTGTGACGAAAAGGAATAGTAAACTTTACAATCATTCTACATTTATTTATAACTAGCCGATTTCACGGAAATAAAAAAGTGTTAATCTACTTAAATTCAAAATCTATATCATCACTTTCACAGAAAGTAGGAAACGCTTATACAATCAACCAAAAGAGCGAAATAAAACTGTCACATTTACTGAAAGATGATAAACTGGAATATTTGCTGAGTCAGCTTCTCTGTACGTCTACCTAAGATTTGAGTGGGTGCTGGAATTTTCTTGAACATTACGAGTCCAAGACGAGAGCATAATACTTTCTAAAAATTTTCAGTATGTTTTAGAGAGTTCCATCTACTCCCGCAATCATCCAGAAAATTCTATCAAAGTTCTATTCATTTTCACGATCTTCTAGAAGATTCTATAGAGTCCTTCTCATGTCTACAAATTTTCAAATGTTCTACTGACACGAGTTTTGTTCGTTTCCACAATCTTCCAGAAGGTTCTACAAAGTTCTATACTTTCTATTCGACTAAATTTTGGCTTGAATGTTATCACGACTATCGCCAATCAGTTCAACGATCCCAGAAACTATGGATTTTACATTAATAAAAAAAATAAAAATGGATATCGGTTGTTTTCATCTATTTTTACACGTCACTCGTTACCACCGCACAGTATTGTTTTCCAGCTTGTAGCTCATATTTGTACCAAGTTTGGTTGAAATTGCTGCAGGCATTCTAGAGTTATGCTGAAGCATACGTACGCATATACATACGCATACAAGCACACACATACACGCACACAGATTATTGTCTATATTTATATTCTCTTTATTTACAAAATATCAATAAGATCGTCATTGTGACAAAGAGAAGATATTTCAAACATGAAGCAGTCTTTAAACCGTTAAATTTAATAAAAATATGAATCGATACGCGTCGCAATATCAATTTTCTATAAGTATGTGTATCTACTTGTAACAATTAGAAACCTTTAAAGACTCATTTGTATATTTTGCCATTAAGAAATCCCCTTGTTCTCGTCATACAAGCGACTTTAAATTCTTCAGCCGTGTGTACAGAATACCGGGCAAAACCATTGACGATGTCAAGACTCTGATTAATTCGTACCCTAATATCTATACTACCTATCAGCACGTATACGATATAAATCTGCATGGCAAAAATTTACTCGTTTCCACGTTTCGATAAAGAAATCTGCCGCATTTGCGCTTACATATGTTTGAGAAGCTCGAGGTAGGGTGAAAACTTCCTTTGCCCCTGTGTTGCAAAGTCAAACATAAGCACGAGGTTGCGTCTTGCTAATTACACGACTGGGTTGATCGGCTTTTCTCTTCCCAGGGTCGATACACGTGCGCTGAGTCGAACCTTTCCGCCGAAACTTTCGTCCTTGTCCACCGTGATCTTTAATTTTCTCTTCCAAATCTCTCGGAGAAAATTTGCCCGGTAATTGACTACACAAAGCGTCCCAACGAATGTCAGTCTATAGAACAAAATCGCCGACTAATAAGAAGAAAACTCGAGATCACATTTTGCTTCTTCCTCCTCAATGTTTGCACGCATTGTCTTCGATGAAAGTTCAATGATATCGCCGGACAATTCTGAAAGCTTGATGAGCAGTTGATTCTAAATCTGGTGTTATAGTGGATGAAATGGAGTTGTACAGGATAAACGCGCTTTTGAGTTTCACCTACCACAACTTACGTTAAGGGGTACGTTTCAAACTAAGCTATTTCAGTAATCAGTGTATAGTTCATAATATAATATCAACGTTTATCTTGTTACGTTAATTCATCTACAATTAAATCGCGCTTTACTCTAGTTCGATATTATTTTCGTTGAGATCGATGCGATTAGTAGATTTTACACAAGACGAGACCTTTTTCTTTGTTCATCCAGATCTGTATTCTTTCGGCTCGGGGTCGGGCAAGGTCGATTGGACGAGCTTACGGATGGGGGAATTACGTCAGCTTCGCATTTTCTTGGTAAATGGTCGAGATGAGTTACGTAGGGCCATATCGTCGGGTTCTCTAGAATCCTTTGGGGACTCCAGCACGAAAGGCGAGGCGGAGAGAAGAAGCGGAATTATAGTGATATAATGGATAGAGGTTTGGACTCGTATCCTGGAGCTCCGGCTTACGAGTCGAATCATCGTCTTTGGATGTTTCTACCTAACGACCTATCGTTCAGCAGCAACACCTTCGATATCTCATGTTAAATAATAGACGCACATCGGCGTACGTTTCTATTTACATTAATATTTTTCCTCGAAATTAGTCGATCGATGCAACTAGATTACAGAGGTTAAGTCGCGCTCGTAGAAAGGTTAGGGAAAGCGAATTCTAGTCGTGCCTTGATCGAAGGCAGACGTATCAGACTCCGAAAAATTCCGCGAGGTATTCATAACGAACTCGTTTACCATCGAGAATCACATCACAAAAAAAAATATAAGTAAGGAAGAAGCAATCTTTTTTATTACACATACAGAATAACATATACACAAAGAGCAAGTGAGTTATAAAAGTGTATACCAAGCAAAAAAATTGGCATCCTCTTTTTTTATATTCAATCATCAGTATTGAACATGTTTTACATTGACCCACTTGTGGTGCACGTTTGATATACCTAGCCTAAAGCTTTCGCCGAATGTAGACATATCGATGTAGGTTTTTTGATACACGCTTTTATAATATATAGAACCCAATCATTTTGTAGTTATTTGCCGCATGCCACCCATCATGGTTTTTCCATTGTCGGTTTTCCTTTCATTTTCCAACCGTTATAAATAAAGTATCCTGCGGTGAGTGAAAAATTAGGGGGAAAATATACGAAAAGCGATGGAGTACGTTTAGCAGGTTACGCGCGGAGACGTAAGAGAAGGACAGGGGGTATCGAAGATGCGCCCATGGCTCGGAGAAGGGCCGATTGAAGGGTGCGGAATACCGCGCGCGATTCCTCGAGGTAACGTGGAAAAGGGCTGGGCTCCAATTTACTCGGGCGACGGGCGCTTTTCAGCATCTCGTTTACGATGTTACGTGGAAGGCATACCGGCACTTTGAGCGTATCACGGGTAAGAATGAAAGGCATCGTTTGCCCCGGCATCGGTTGTACTTACGTGCCCCCCCTTTCCCATCCAGGTTTGAAACGAAAGACGGATAGGGCCCATCGCGGCTGCAGGCATCGTGATACGCGTCTTTGCACCCTCTTATTGGATACCTGCGCGAATTGCGTTCTCCCCCTACTTCGATATTCGAGCAAGGATATCAAAAGGAAAACAAGCTCTTTATCATAAAACAGTTCTCCGTTTCGTCGAACTTTTTCCATCGCCAGTAATCTACTTGGCGGGCCATGAGATTCGTATCTGCTTTGCGTTAGCATCACTTATGTCGGTATACTCGATGCGTTTCCTGGGTTGTATTATTTAATGTTGGACAACAAATAGATTGTCCGATGTCGAATAGATGTAAAATTGCATGACGTGTATCGATCGATTTATAAAAGCAGACCTTTAATCAAATTAGAATTGGAATAAAGCATATAAAAGTGTCGATATTATACTCTTATCGAGGACGTTTCAATATTTCTATCAAACTTAAGGAAGTAATTGTAAACTTGTATATTAACATGTACTGAGAATTTAGTTAGAAAATGTCGACTTTTTGAACACTAGTACCCTGAAGGTGAACGCGCATTAGTGTTCGAAACGTCGAGATTTTGTAACAAAAGTTTTACTAGACGGTGATGTACAAGTTTACAATTCTTTTCTTAAGTTCTATATCCTCTAGACGGGTATAACATCGACTTCTTTTATTTGTCTCATTGTAATTCCAATTTCATTACATACAAAATTCGTTTTTATAAATCGATCGATATATAATATTACGTACTGTGGGAACGTGAAAATAGTCCACCGTGAGAATGAGTAAATGTTTTGTAGATTATAAGTGCGTGGACCGAGTGAAGTGTGTTTGAGCTGTAAGGCGACGAGAGAAGAGCGATAGAAACAGAGTGCATAGCTTGGGTTTGGGTGACGCGTAAGTTAGAGGAACGACTACGAACGAGAGGGGATGCGTGCAGGGATGCTAGGAAAGAGGGAGAATCTCAAAAGAGTATATGGGGCAGTCGAGAACAGAGAGTAGTAGAGAACGGAGAGTCATAGAGTAAAGAGTAAAGAATAAAGAGTACAGAGTAAAAAGTCAGAGTCAGAGTACCGAGAACAGAGTTGAGAACAGAGCAGAGTTAATATAGAGAAACATACTGTATAAACTGTATCCTAGTAACAGTAATAAACTACCGATCTTTATCAACACAAGTCGCTGGCGGAGAAATACTTGAACCCAACCATCCACCACACAAAGAATAAAAATCCCAATCAATCCCCACAATATAATAGTACATCTCTGCCACTTACTTTATTTCGAATTAGCGAGTATCGGTTACGCTTCTCGCGTAAGAGTACAGAGGAACAGCGGTTAAAGTTCAAGAGCAGATCTTTCGAATGGAAATCCTACTGTACTCCATCAGCTTTAACAGGGCCTTTCTCGAGGTATCTATTTTCCATCCAATGTAAACACTTGGTAAGAAGCTTCAACGGAGGTAATTAATCGCCTAAGGTTTCTCGATGTTTCGAGAGCTCCTGGTGTGTCGTTGACCACATCCCCGACTGACAACGCAAAGCCGATAACTGAAATAATGGGCCACTTTTCCCGGTCCAGCCATATTATAAATCCGCCCTAAGTTAAGAATAACGGACAGGCTCAAATCCAATATCGCGGCGCTACGTCGGTGCTCGTTCGTAAGTTATTGAGTTTCAAAGTGCAATAGTCAATTCGCCCGGGTACGTGCCGGGCGTGCCGGCGATGCACCTAGCGCAGGAGACGAATTTTTCTTCCCGACTTTGAAATCCAATAACTCACGGTTGACTCATCAAATCGATCGACGTATTATCGGACACCGTCCTCGAATTTCGAGGGGAGGGGAAACCTCCCTCTCTTTCCTCGGTATCTCGTACTGAAACGCGAAGTAAGCGGAACTCGCGACGCGTTTTGGGTCGCGAATCTCGTTTCCTCAGCCTAGATCCTTGGAACTATAAATCCCTCGAAAGCGGAAAGAGATTCCTGATTCTTCTTTCCTTCGTTCCGTAAGACTGTTTAATTCTTATCTTCGTCGTAACCCGATTACTCTGGATTGACATCGTGGGAAAAGTTGAACACGTTCCGTGTCACGTGAAGCGTATATGCGAAATAAAAAATTGAGAAAGAAGCGTTTCTTAGCTATTATTAAAATCATAAGGCATGTTTTGGAAGGAAATAATAATGGCGTGAGGAGATACACCCGCAACGCAAACCAAAAGTGAGTCGATAAGTAACCGAAAATTGACCCAGCACAAAACGCGACTTGTTTCGCGAATTTTGAGGTACAAGAATTGCTCGAAAATATTAGAAGTCACGGCTATTTCAGTTTCATACGGACATTTTGTCGTTTAAATATACGTCTTCATTTGACATATATCCCATCAGCTCTTAGCCATTATGTAGTATTGGCTTTTAGAAGACCAATTTTGGGTGTAGTTTGGAAACGAATCTTTCGAAAAAGCATCGTACTTTGTTCGTGAATATTGCAAGAAACCAAAGATTGTTAAGTATCAACAATTCGTTTGAATTAGTGAATTGTCTCCATTTATATTCATTTTACATTTACATATTTTTGAATTTAATATACTACGTATACTTAAATTCAAAAGATCTTTCCATTCCTCGGACGAAATAAACAACCATCATCCTTGTTCTCTGCTTTTTCACCGCCGATATAAACAATTCTTACATTTCTGTATATTTATTTAATTTCAGCTTCGATAGTTAAAGATATTTAATTGAGAATATACCGTTTTAATACGTATTTAGAATGAGTGCAACAGCTCATCTATATATCATTTGCTCAATTCTCCAGGGTCGATAAAAGTGATTTGCACTCGGATCTTCGACGAGCGAGTATACAAGCTTTAATTTACTGTATCCATCGTATCTCGGATTCTTAGGTGCCCTATAGTTCCGCGGAAGGCACGATCGATCTGTCTGGAGTGAGAAGTAAATCGCGAATCGCCTTTATCCGGGCGCCGATCTCTCGAATTAACCCCGGATATCTCGCCGGCTGGCCGGATTAATGCGTTGTCAGGCTAATTATGATCGGTAGTTGCTCGTTAGCGTTGTCCAATTAGCGCGGCCCTGCTCGTCGATATGGGCTAACGACGTACGAAAGATATATTAATTCCTCGATTCGGACGAACGATGACCGGACGGTCACGTTTAATCCGAACCATTAGATACCGAAGCGCGGATCGGGATTGCGAAATTGCGCCTGGAAAAAAATCCTTGCCCTGTTATGAATGCGTCACGTTTCCAGGAATACTCTGCAAACCTGGAATGGGAAAACGGGCTACGCCAGATGAAGATTTGACCCCTATCCTTAACCCATTTATTCCCTCGCTTCCTTTTTAGGAAAACAAGAATAATATAACTATTATTAATAAATGTGACATTATTAATCAGTTAACTGCGGAATTTTAGGAAAAAGGGGATAATAAAACTAATATTATTAAATGTAACCTTATTAACCAGTTAACTGCGGATTTTATCGCGGAAGGTAAGGCAGGAATGAGGCGCGGAATGATTTCACGATGGATGTAAAGCAAATCAAGGAAGGATTACATTTTTATTCGATAAGAAATCAGTTTTTCTGCAAAGGAGTTCTTGCGGTAAATGATAATTTTTTATTTTACTCTATGAGAGTAAGGGTAAACCGCGTGGAAAGAAAATTTAGGACCGACGTGTATACACGTCGAACGCAGTTAACTGGAATTAAACTTTTTTTATAATAAGGTTATCGATGAACATTTCGTAGAATCACACGGAATACAATATTTTCTAATAGTATGTTTTGGTCGGCGACTTTGGAATTAAAGGAAGAAGAAGGTGAAACGAAGGGTAATAAAAGGATCTAATCGTGACCCTTATGCGAGGGTGCGTCGGAATACACGCGAGCTTTTCTCGGGAGGAGAGGGGGCACGACACCTTCGTCATGTCATCGTACGTTGTCTAGGGATGATACCCTATGCGCGTCCACGAGGTTGTTCCACCGAGTCTTGTCAGCGACACGAGACACCTTTGTACAACGTTTACGCGGAAAATTTCGATCTCGAAATTACTCAACGCAACGAATTCTTTGAGAATAACATCCCGTCGCTTGTCGCGCAAGTCCTTCATTTAAATAGAATCCTAATTCTGCTTCGCAGGATTCCACTATTCCACCAAAGTACTCCACTCTGACGAGTAATCCACATTTTGCTGGATAAACAGCATACGGACGTCCATTAAACGTGCGCAGTATTTATTAAGATCAATTTTCATTAAGCGAAGCGAAGTGCGCACTTTCACGAAGAAAGGCAGAATATAACAACTCGCGTAGAAACGGATAATGGACGAAGTGCATTCCAAACACGAATGATCAACGAGCGCCAACGACGGTTCACGATTTTTTGTGCTCTGACTCTGGAAGCAAACGCAGCCGATTTGGCTCCTTGAATGCATCTCTGCATCGACTCAACATCCACGATTCCGTATAAATTTCTTTCAGGGTTCTCCTCCCGCTATCCCATTTATTCGTCCCGCGGTCGACATTCAGCCTCCCAAATGCAATAAGAGCGTAGAGGCGTTCGCGTGCCGATTGACGAGTAATTTCTCAGCGCGGCTCCGCTCGTCTGGGGATGCGGGGATGATACCCTACGCGACGACCACACGGGTCTTCGATCGAGCCTCGTTAATAGAGATTCCGCGAAGCCCGCCGATATCGCCGCGGAGAAAAAAGAACTTCCGCAATGACTTGCTACGAGCAATTTTACCCTCGGGACTTTTTCCCTCCGCGATCGAGCCCTCGGCTCGATCAAATGTTCGCGCATTGCCCGAAAGTACTCGGCACGATATTTCGGTCAAATGGCGTAGCGATAAAACGCATCGTAGGTCATCCGTAGTATCGCGCATTTTCAGCCGGTATATCGTCGAACGAGTGTTCGACGCAATTAACCTTTTAGCCGTGGTACGCCACTATAGTGGTCTCTGCGCAAGCCAAACGTTATATCCGTTATGCCACTATAGCGGTTTTTGCGTTAATCGAACGCTATGTTTGGGATGTCACTATAGTGGTTTTGGTACAACCGAAAGGCTATGTTTGCTACGCCACTATAGTGGATTTTGAATGACTCAAAGGCTATATCCGGCACGTCGGTGTAGTGATTTTCGCACAATTCAAACGTCATGTCTGGTAGGCCACTGTAGTGGTCTTCGTGCGTCCTATCGAACGTGATCGCTGCGCCAGTATAACAGCCTCGTGGGACTCTGTATCGTAGTATTTCTTCGAATATATCGCACAAACTTGTATCATTAAATATTACAGCATCCATATGTTTCCGTTTAGTGTCCATCTTTAATACGCATCTTTCAACACGTTACATAAACATGTAGAAAGGCATTGTAATGTCTTCATCCATAACTCTATTCTAACGTAATTTCACAGTCAAAAGCATCACCAGACACGGATCGCAGTGTTGCACAGTTTACGCGCACTCCATTATGATTCTCGCCGTACAGAGTTATAGTCCTACCGAAAGCCCAGTCGTAGCTAAGAGGCTAAACGATGCGCCGTTCGGTGAAAACGAGCAATTATACCGGCTTATACCTTATACGTCGAAAGGTTTCGGGGAAATTTTCGCAGACCTCGTTACTGCAGTACGTAATATAAAGGGCAAAGTTTCCCTCGTCTCGATTGACCGGCAGGACGAACGTTTTGCTCGTTGCCCCTTCGTTGGGGCGTTTAAGGGTTAATTTGGTCGTCGAGGTCCGTTTCCGCGCCGAGATCGAGTCTTCGCTCATCGTCGTCTGCGAGTCGCAGACGGGGCAGGCCTATCGAGAGGTTTCGAGATATAAACGGGGTCAATTTGGACACGGTCGTCCGGCCGGAGCCTACGGGGTTCCTCGTCTCTCTCCATTCCTCGGCACGGACTCGAAAGAGTATGGAGGCCCAGACGCGCACCACCGTCTGGATCATTCGTCGGGGGTAACTCCATTAGCCACCACCAGGGACTCCGGTGGAATTCGTAAAACGAAGGCCTAGCCGGCCCTTCGTGCCATCGTCCCCTTCTGGCGGAAAAAGATATGCGGCGCTTTCGGAGAAAAAAAAAAAGAAATGCGCATCGCAGAAGGACGCGAAGGCATTCGAGCAGCGGAAGGGCCGACCGATCCTCCGGTTCCTCGATGGAGGAGTCGAGGACTCGCCTCCTCATCGAGCCTCTCGTCTCCTTCTCGCCTACCACCTCCACGGTGTCCCTCTTCCACGCCGATGACGGATCGTTTTGCCGAAACGAGTTTTGCTGACTAACGGTCTGGACCGTTTCTTTCACCTTCCTCTACTCTTCTCCTTGTCCCACCTTCCTCGTTTTGCTCTCTCTCTCTCTCTCTCTCTCTCTCTCTCTCTCTCTCTCTCTTCTTTCCTTTCTTTCTCCCTCTTACTCACTCTCCTCTCCTTCTCCTCCTCCTTCTCCGTCCCCGTCGCCGCGCGCATGCGCCAAGGTGAAAAGTTCCGATCGAAAAGTCGACCGTCCGCGAAAAACTTCCGTCAAGATCCCGCGGGAATTGCGCCGGGGTCACGGTCCAGCTGGCCTCCAGAGGATGGGGCCTCTTACCTTAGGGAGGCGGAATTCTTCCCATCTTCCCTCCGCTCTATGATAGTGGGGTAAATAAATAAACTGCGCGTCGAGGAACCGAGATTCCTACCGCGATGGGCTCCCGCACTGCTCCATCTCTGCCCCAGGGTTTTAATTTTATTTCTCCTTTATCCCGGCCGCAGCCGCAAAGCCGATCCGTCACCGAAAGTTTCTCTCCCTCGGTTTGGAGGAAAAGGGGGAGGAATTCCTTTGACCGTCCCTTCCACCCTTCTTGCCGCCCTCCACCAGCGGAGAGTCCCGTTACAGTGGAGCGTGTCGGAAGGATTGTCGACGACGATGACCTGCTGCTGGAGAATTGTCCTGAACGCGGAACTTTACGATTCTCCGCCCGTCGACGAGAATTTTATTCCGTGGTCGTGATCGTGGTTACACGTCGATCAGCATCGCAGGAAGTACCGCTTGTACTGTTTGAGCGTATTATCAGGGAGATTAACAAGGTTTGTATATTTTTTTTGATATTAAGATGGCGATCGATACGTGATCGATGCTTAAACTCTCTATCTGCTTGCTGTATATGTGTATAACTAAAGGTGATTGTGAAATGCTTTATCGCTTAGTGCACGATTGTATTTTCTCTAGTGTACATTGTGTTTTGCTTATGTTGTTTTCGTTACTAATTTTTGTTTTAACCTCGTTTCTACATGAGCTTGGAAGTAACGCAAAAGTATAAGCTGTTCGGCACGGAAATAGATATTAAAATATTCCAGCAGTTAACGTATTAAGAGCCGTCTTGATACATCTTTTAATTATTCGCTCGTCGATCTTCCGAGGCACGAGGAAAAATATTATTGTGTAATTCTAGCGCAGAAATGGTTAGTCTTTGATAGTAAATACCAGCGCAAACGAGCGCTCACGTTTCAAAAGATACCGCGGCGCTAACCGCGTAATAGAATACAGTTTGCATACTTGTTTTAAATGGGAGATAGCTCGAGCATCGAAACTTCCTTAAAGCCAAAGAAATTTTATTCAGAGTTCCGAAAAGGAAATAAGTAGCAGCATTTCATTTGGCAGATTATGCAAAAATGGGCAGAAATTCATTTGAGAAGGTAATTGCATTCGTTTATCTAAATTCTTTTCAGTGCAGATTATCTCGTATTTATACGAAACACCTGTATCCAGCGGTACACCGAGCGTGATAGCATATATAAGGTGCGAGCAAACAAATGCAGGAATGCTTGTGCTTTATCCTGTAAGTATAATAATTCACTATATTTACCGCGATAAGAGGATGCACGATTTAACATGAGCGCAGAAAACGAATGCATTCCCAGGACGAGAGTTGCGGAATCAAGGTGAGTACTTACTCAGAATCAAAGTAAGAGCTTAGAAAATCACGTAAAGAGTGTTTATGCAAAAACAGTCCGATTTCTTCATTCGATTTCTATTCCTTACGTATTTGCGTTACCATTCTTTGTTACCCCGTTATTTTCTTACTATTTCTATTATTCTTAACATCCATTATTAGGAGGACCGATCCATTGTTCTATCGAACGTTAGCCAGTGGGGAATCATTCAGCCGCCATTGTTCAAACAACCAATTCCCACATACGTTTCCTCATGCACTCTGCATTCTAATCATAACAGGAAAGATGCTTTGTTCTCCCCTTTTGCGATTGTGCTCCGCTCGAACGATAGGCGAACTTTGCGCTCCCGATACTGGGAATCGGTCAAACGTACGATGTTCGAAACGGGCTGTACGTACATTAGTGATTATCCCGCGATACTACCGCGTTCTGCCGCCGCTGACGAATTATTTAACGCGGTCCACATCGTGAGCGGAAATTTATAGCCACCCCAATATCCTGGCTGAAACGTCATTGTAACGCGAATTGGCTCGCCCCTCGACACCTTCCATAATGGAGGTCCCCGAAATGGGTAATTTCGAGCCCCGACAGGAGACCACTCGAGCAGGTGAAAAACCGAGATAACGAGTGCCCTCGGAAGCATTTGGTGAAGTGCCCAAGTAGATCAAGTTCTAGGATCGCACGCTGAATTTTTTCCGCGCAAATTATTTTCGGCGGGAATCTCTCCATTTGGGTATTGTTCAATTTCGAGAATTATACGGATCGTTCCACGGTATTGTACGGTACTACTGGTCGCTATTAATTGAAGGGCTATCGGATTTTAAGAAAGGATTGACCTCGATCCCTGATTTTGCATTTAGCTTCCTTCCTTATTATATTCCAGTCATTTTTTCATTATACCAGTTCTTCGGACTTTCGCGCATATTTGAGAAGCCATGAACTTTCGCATTCTGAGGCACGACACAATCGTTATTAAACTATGCTGACGTTAGAATCAGAGGCACGCGTAATGAGTTTATATAAAAGGCACTGGGGATGACCACAAGGTATTTTTAATCCTTATACTTCCTTATATCACAATTACGGATGATCCTTTTTGCGCTATATCGCGATGCTGTAAAACCTCTTGGTAAATATGTCACTGCACCACATTCAAGCCGGCAATATATCTCATAGAAGCGCAACTTGTATAAGGGTGTGAAACGAAGGCATCGCATTCTAAAAAGGGGGGGGGGGGAGAATTTTTCGCCGAGGCGCGTGCAAATTTGCGAATCGAGCTTCTCCGCGCATATTCATGGCAAAGAGACCAGATCTTAATGCCTTTCGCTCTGGAGCTCGTTTGCGAGGCTCGTCACCCCGCGATCTCGTGCATAAGACGCACACGCGTATCGATTTTCGAGTCACGCGACCCGGCGCATCTCCGTCGAGACTTTTAATATTTATGCGCGGCCGACCTTCCCTCTCAAACGATCGGAATAATTTTCTTTGACGTCTACCCACCGCGACTTTCGGCCCTGTCTTTCGTCGCTCCCTCGGAAAAATCGGGGGGGAAACTCGTCGTGCATGAAGAGTTTCGCACGATGCGTCCTCACGAATCGCAAATTCAATCCCGTGATATCGCGCGAGGAGGATACTCAGGATGTTCCATTACCGCATCGAGAGCCAAGAAAATTGAACAAGCCGAAAACAATTCTCAATGCAGCCACCCAACGAATTTTTCTACAACTCCTTACACATTTTATTAATAACTAAATATACGACAGGACTAGTGGGGAATATAGAATATTTATATTATTTGACAATGATAAAATGATTTTTATTTTTAAAAACAATTAAACAAGCAGATTTTATTTTTTAAAAAATTAAACAAGGTTTGTCGTGAGTGTAAAAATGTTGTGTAAGAATAATGGCTAAACGATTAAAAATTTGATATCGATTACTTGCAAGCATGGTTTTTAAATGATATTATTTGATCAATGAAGAAAGTTCGCGAGATATCTTGTAATTGGCGGAGAACGTGTTAAGTGCCTATTCTTGATACTACGGATCTCAGAATCGCAGTCGCTTTCCTTCGCACGTAATAAATTCCAAGCAGCAATTTCCTCGTGACACGATGACCTCATGGGAGATTTATTAGCCGAGAACTCGACACTCGGCTGCGAGATTTGTTTGTGCCGGGCTAATACCCAGCATCGACTACTTGTTTGGCCTAAGACGAGTCGTCTCGTGTGCTTACAAATGATAAATACCCAGAACGTTTGCGTTAAATACCAAATGCATGCATATACTGTAGGAGTGCGAGAATGTTAGCAATAATGCTGAATATCTTAAGGAGTATAAGTGTGCGCGACTAAAAAAGTAATTGTGTCCATGGCTGAGATTCTGGCGAGAAACGGAGTACGGTGCAAAGAGGTGAAGGAAATTGTGACTGCAACGAAGTGCGTGCCTGAGTTTCTAATAACGCACGGTTTCGAAGAATACAAGTGTATCGTGATAATGTGTGTGTGCGTGTACAAATAAGAATTTATGAATGCAGAGGTTGAGTGAAAAAAGGTATAGTCAGAAGGCAGCTTTGAGGGAGCTAAGTCAGAGGTCAGATTGGACAAAACAAAGTCGGACAAAAGGGTATCAGAGTGCGTCGACTGTAAAACGACCGTGTTGCCTCGGTAATGATAAACTATTTTTAAATAAACGTCATTCCTGGCGTATACGCGCTCGAGTTCTCTACCTCTGTTCGTATAATAAACAAATCAAACCCCCGCAGTGCACATTTTATTATCCGGATTAACTTAAAGTTATTTAACATAGAGCTCCACGTTTGAGCCGTAGCGCAGCAATGAGATAATGAGTTCTTTAATACACTCAAGCAGCGAGGGACTGAAACGAGGAATTTCACAAACAACCAAATAGAATCTTTTACAAAGCCTCGGAACGGGTTAAGGAAAAAACTTCCCGCCCCACCGTAACCGACAATAAGGCAGCACTTTAGAGGGTCCAGGCACGAATGCCCCTTTCAGAAGAACCCTTAATTACAGACTCAATAGAGAACTACCCTGTTTGCTTAAGAGACGTCGAAACAAAGTGTCCCATGGATCCTTTGAAGGACTTAAGAAAACCTTTCTCCTACCGCGTGTTTAAGGCGGCGCTTCGAATAGCAGTAAAAGGGATGCACCCTGGAAGAAAAAGCTCGGTGGTCGGTTAGCCACAGGGACAATAATCTGCGCCATTCCAAATATTTACGGAACACTCGGAGTTAATCGCAAGTCTGGGCGATATTTTTGGCTAAACTCGATCGAGCAATGGACGAGAGAGCGCGGTGCATCGAGCATGAAATCTCGGACAAAAGACAATGGCCGTGGATCTCTTTGGTGAGGAAGCACGCGCCGTAGCAATATCAGGGTCGCATTTTCGAAGAGTACTTATCTCAAATTGCATAGCTATGCATTCCTCTCGTCCATTTTGTCAATTCGCCTGAAAGACGCCGGGGGCCGCGGAATTAAATGGCTCGAAAATATTAAAGCCCCGACATAATATAAAGGCGAATAAAGAAATTCCTGGAGTGATCTCATTAAACCTGAAATAGCCGAGGGGAAGGAGGTGTACCGATAAATTCCGATTAAATGATAAAACTTCGAATAATCGGCACCGATTTTCATCGTCAATAGTGCAGGCACTGGTAGAAAAGATTCCCTGAAAGATCATTCTCCAAATGCATAACCTCGTTCATCTTCCTCGTATCGGCACTATCAGCTCGTAGATTCGGCCATCACTTTCGCGCACGAGGACCGTTCACGATTGCCGTTAGAAGTACGTGACGATCGCTTTACGATAAAGCGTTAACGTGGGATTAACGGTTAATCAACGTGGACGTAAGAAGCTTCCGTCGTAATTAAGTCGCCGGCCAGGTTTCCAAACGTACAGTTTATCGGCGCTCCTCGCGAAGGATCGATCCCCATCGATCGATGGGCGGCCCAGGGCGAAACTAGCTATCGGAATCTAGGACAGGGGACAGCGAACGAGAATCTCTTTGACCGGCCGGTGCATACATAGCTGCGCCTTTGCGCACTTGTACCCGTATAAGTACTCTCACCTGCACTCCAGAAGCGCGTCCTCTCCCCTCAGGGGGTACGGTGGGACAATTTTGCGAAGCAACCTCAGGGCGGCGACTGAAACAGAAAGAAAAAGGAGGTCAGGATGAAAGGAGTTTTACCGAGTATCGATGTCTTTTCCTGGCGCCTACATCGTCGGTTCGTACACCGCGATTTATATCCAACGGATCTTCACTTTTTACGTCATACCAATTTAATCAAATAACCATCAACGATTTCGCGAAGGTACTGCTTTAGACTCGAGGGATGCTGGATTTTTACCTAAAGAGAAAACGAGGAAATCTGTAGGAATTTGTGAATCCGTATTAATTTCATGGGTACTCCAGACTCTCCGCAGCGCTGTATCTGTGTACACAAAATCTCTGGAAACAATGGAACGCGGTGATCTGTGACTGGCGGTGCTTTGCAGTATGAAATTGTACGAGAATAGAGTAATGGATGAATAAATTATGATGTCTTTCTAGGTTTTTGTGTAATGAGTTACAAGGAATGTGTTAAAATGGACACGTAACGGAAATATGGATGCTTTAATATTTAATAATGCAAGTTTGTACGATATATTTGAAAACATGATACGATGCAGAGTCCCGCGTCACGAAGCTGATATACTGGCGTGTCGTTCGACATGATGTCATGCGCGGAATTCGCTATAGTGGTGTACCGGACATAACGATGGCTTTCGCATAAATCACTATAGTGGCGTATCATTCGAAATGATAACACGCGCAGAAGCCACTATAGTAGCCCACTGCAGTTAAGAGGTTAATGATGTACGCGAATATAAAATAGAAATGAAAAAACAGCTCGTATGCTCGGACGTGGTACATCTACACGTGGCATGGTATGCAGTGCAAAAAAATATACATAGTGGTTTGCGAGGTTGCAACAGATCCTATGTTGGATTACATTTAAACACGGAGGGAATTGCTTTTCCTCATAGCACAACAATCAATAGTCCCACCAGTTGCCTGTCATATTCACATTCTCTTACAGTAACCATCGTATTTTATTTCCCTGAATGCATACTGTACGATTTCACTCGTAATTCGTACTTGCATAACGCATTCAATAAATCCATATTTAGGAGAGCAAATAACACCGGTCTGGAAACATTAAAGCATAAACACCTTGACGCGAAACTTCCTTAGGAAAGTTGCCGATAATTAAGTTCTTTTCTCACCCGTAAGAATGTTGCAAGTGAAACTGTTTTTCGCCTTTAAGAGAGTACAAGGGTACTTTATAGTACCCTTGATACCCCGAGATCGCGGCTAATTAACGCGCGGATGATCGCCGGAGGTGAATTAAACGGAAGTTGTGAAAAAGCGAGAACCGCTTTTGCAGAGGGAAACGGGCAATTTTTCAAGGCCAAGAGAAATCTCGCCCCTCGTATCGGGCTATTTCCATTTGAGCCCCACATAGTGATTGCAGTAGCGGCTATCTCTCCAGCGCGATAACGCGCACAAAGGCCGCGCGGTAATTTCCAAAACTTTTGGCTCTTATCCACGGCCGTTAGGTATTACCGTGGAGGATGCTTTGGAGAATAAATAACAATCAGGAAAATGAGAACTCGTAGCTTCACTCCGCATTCAGAACCGTAGAGGCGTTCCATTTCTATGCATCGCGACTCCTAATCTGCCTACGCAATCTTCCTCCTAAAGCGACGTCTTTGTTTTTACCCCATAAGACGAGCAGAGTTAAGCACTTTACGCGATGTAACGAGGCGCCAAGATGCTTCGAAGCTTCTCATCCCTACATCCTCTCTCACGAACGCACGACGCCCTAATCGTTATCGTAATTCGAGTCTTACGTATACGTTCATACCCACGTACTTCCCTCCCCTCTCCCTTCACCGCTCCACAGTCTTTTTTCACAAAGTTAGCGCGGGTCGCAAAATTCCTCGCCGCCGGCATTCCTAACCGGCGGTTTACTCGGACGCCCCTCTCGTGGTTTCGCGTCGTTTTCACCCAGCAACACGAACTGGGCGCCGCATTTCAGAGGCGGGACCTGACCGGCGGCAATGGGCATGGAGAGTGTTAAAATGCTCCATTAATGTACCCCCCGGGTTCGAAGCGGGTTGAGAATTTTGTCGCTGGCCGGACACTTCTCTCGCTCTCGAATACGCCTGATCCTCCACGGTAGACGCAGTGGGGAGGTGGATGGAGAAAGAAAAACTAATGTGAAGCGTAGAGGAAGAGTGAGAGAGAGAGGTAGAGAGTAAGAGTAAGGGAAAAGGAGTGGTTATGTGGATACATCGCAGGAATCTCTTTTATTCTCACGATTCGATGTCTTATCTGATGCTCTGATCGTATCTTCTACGGTGCACACTTTTTTCACGCATCTTCTGCATGGTGTTTCTGATTATCTATGAAATTTACCAATGGATCCATAGGTGCTAATTTGTCCACCGAGTTAACTGACAGACGGATGATATATTTAATTGAGATTGGAAATTATGCGATGGACATGGAGAGCTTTGAAATGCTGCATTAATGTACCTCCCGGGTGCGAACCGGGTTGAGAATTCTGTCGTTCGCCGGACACTTCTCTCGCTCTCGAATACGCTTGACCCTCCACGATAGACGCAGTGGGGAGGTGCATGAAGAAAGAAAAACGAATAGGTAAAGTATGGAGGGTGAGAGAGAGGTGGGAGGGGGCGGATATATAGGTATATCGCAGGAATAAGAAACTTCTTTCGGAATTCCTTTTATTCTCGCAATTCGTTGGCCGTTGCATAACACACGTCCTTGCGTTTTATCCGATGCTTCGATCGCACTTTCCACGGTCCCCACACTCTTTTCACACATCTCTTTTATCACTGGATGTTCATACACCATATATCAAATTCATTCGTTCACGTATCAAATTAATCAATAAACCCGTGGCTGCTAATATCCTCACTAAGTTAACCGACACACGGGCGATAAATTTAATCCCACAATAATATACACGCTAAACCTAGTGCATTATACTATGCATGGAGTTCAGAGAGGACATACTAAATTTACTCATTTTTATTTGTAATTTGCATATACAAATTTCCAATCTCGATTAAATGTTAATCGATAATTGCCAATCGAAACTCTCACAATCGTCCAGTGCAATATTATCGCAAAATTAATTGGCGTCGTCGCAAGATTAGTCGCGAATAATTAATCGCCGATACACGATTACGAGGGAGGTAATTCAAGGCCGCGCGGCGACGAGTCTAAGTGCACCGCCTTAAACGTTGGCGAGCGAAGAGGAGGTGTTTTTTCCCCTCCACGGAAGTGTGCCGACTTGGTAGCAGCGACCTTCGAGTCGCGAGCGGTAGAATACAGGATCTCGGGGCCGAAAAGAAGCTTAGGAAAACCGTGGCCCGATCGCAGTGGGTGGATCGGGGGTGGGTTGGATTGTACTAGATGCTCGAACAATGGTCCGCAAACTCTATTGTGCCGCCCTTTGTGATCGTCCCCTCTCTCTCCCTCTATCACCCCCTTTGCCACTACAACGACGCTCTCTTTCCCAGGCGCTGCCGTGCTAACCGTGTAAAGTGCGACGAAACGCAATTACGCGATGCAGGTTCCTCGAGCCGCTTTCATCTTGTTTCTCGCCGAAGCGCCGCGCCGTAACGAGAAAACAAAACGACTTTCCGCCTCATTTATGAAGGAGAGTAATCGCGCGGCGGCCCATCGACTTTCAAATTCGGGCCCCTCCGCGAGGAATCGAGAGGACGGAGGGCTCCGTGGGAGCGATCCAGAGACAAACGAATGGCGCGATTCCGCGCGATGTCGATTGCGTGACTCCGCCCGTCGAGGAATTTCGCGAAACCTCCTCGTCGAGCTGGAATTCGAGGAGGTACCTTCCTCAGAACGATCTGGGAATCTCTCATGATCTCCACTCTTTCCGCTTCTCTACCTTGTCGACGCTTTTTTCCGCGATTTCGCGCTGGAAGATGAGTGAAAAACGAGAACTGGTAGTTACAAATGTAGATTCACACGGTGGTCTACAAAGGGGACTTTTTTGTATAATTATGCATGCATGTGGGAGAGACGATGTTTGGATGTAATGTACAGTGCGCGAGCATGGAGCTAACCGAATATCCGTACGGATCATAAAACCATGAATCTAATAGTTCCTCCGTTAGCGATTCAACGATGTACTTTTTTGATGTTACACGGTAACCTTGTTGGGCGGCTATGTCCTCGATTAAACGCAGGAAATACTGGCGCTGCTGAAAACGTGATTCGAAGTAGTGCGATGGACGAGCGAATTTATATTTTCCCCTAACAGCGTTACGGTATTTTTGGAAAGTTCCCAAACTGGTAACAATGAAGCTCACGCCGTGGCACCTCGATTTAAATTCAGTGGGATTCACGGTGGTCCCGAGCAGAAGGCACGTACTTTGCTCCTGTTCGGCGCACGGCGCCATATGAGTTTTGTTCGTGACTCTTGAGCGCTTGACCGATACCCCGGTGACTCGTCTGTCGGTGCCCTGGGGAGAAGCGGTGGCACGGGCTAATCTGCTTGGCCGTGCTTAATCCTCTACTCGGGAAGCAAGACGTATCGCTCGCCTAATTACCTGGGCTGCGATTTTAATGGACTCCGAAATGCCAGTCGCGTCGGCTCAACGGTCCAAAGTGCAAATTGTGCCATCCAGCGGGGGAAAAGAATGGTCCACTTCGGGCGGCGTATCTTGGGAAGAAAAATGAACGGGAGTGTTCGTGGTGGAGTCGCGCTCACGATTGGCGAACCATTAGCAGAATGATACTGTGGACACATTTATGGGCGAGAGATTTACACAATCAGGAGTGGTGGTAATCCGCAAAAGAAAAATGCTTCGTGGAAGACAGAGGAGTAATTCGTGTTTCCTTTATGTTGGTGATATAAATATCTGCGATTCAAGGTGTATCATTGTGTTATAAGTGGTACAGTATTTTCATGGAAATACTGCTGGGTTGGGAGAATTGATGGCCCCAATGTCTAGGAGGATTTTAGATAACGTCACAAAGCGTCTCTCTCGGTGCAGATAATTTTATCATTTATATATCACTTGACCTATGTGAAATAGTTTATCGAGGTTCGTATATATAATATGTACGTGTAACCTGCAAGGAAGGCATGCCTCGTCGTACCATCGTGCATCCTACATGTTTCACTATTTTTACGGTGTGCACATATCTTGTCCTCGTTAATCCAAATGCGCGTGGGACCAGTGTCAGACAAGATTAATGGTGGTTACGTGTGGTGGAATGTTAATAAGGATATTCGTTGCAGAACCCAGCTCCTGAATTAAATGTACGCTCTCCTCGTATAACCCGTTCCCAGTCGCTTGAATTATTACCAGTACTTAAAGTCTTAGATTTTTCCTTCTGCGTTTCATCCGATGCACTTGTATTTATAACGTAGAGATAATTACAAAAATACGCCATGATTCTCAAGCATCTGTGCATATAAAGTACGTATCTTAATCCATTATTTACCATTATACCATTTCTTGGAGGCTTGCTTTTTATTCATTTCTACCTAAGCAGTGGAACTTTTAGTACTGATCATTGTATCTAATCGTTGTACTGACCGCTATAAAACTTACAAACTCGATAAAAATATAGTAGAAAATGAATAAATCAGTGCATTTTTTAGGCTTGCACTTGGCTTTGGCATATAATCGGTCGATCATTACAATTTTTACCCTTCTATACGTCGACGTCACCTTCGTCAAACTCGTCGACGTTAACGTCGCGACATAAAGGCGTCCAAAAGGTAAGAACAAAACGCGAATCTTCGATGCGGAGGCGAAATAGAATTTTCAGCAACGCCCCGGACGAAGCTGCGCAAAGATCCGGATATTCAAACGGCTCTTATCTATGCACACGTGCATTCTTCTCGACTACCCTCGCCTACTTTTTCTCGAGAGAAAATACCTCGTTCTCTTGGGGCGTTCGGCTACACGCGAAGGTTGACTTTGCCGATATCAAAGACGCCGCCGGTGGAAGCCTGCATAGGGAAAATAACTTGCGGCCTTAATGCAAGGTGGTACAAGACCGCGCGTTTGCAGGTTAGTTGCCGCGTAATATTCCGCGTTTCCAATCTCAACGGTTATCCACGAACTATGATATAACCATAGCCGCGTTAAGCTATAGACTTAGACGCGTGCGGTCGTTTTCTCGATAACGGCCGATAACGGTGACCACGAGCAAAGAGCCTGGTAAAACACAAGGCGTGTACACACCTGCGCAAAAATCTCATTACGCTAGCTTGGGAACATGAACTTGAATAGCATAACGCGGATTGCGCGAGTTATGCAACCGTATTATTGTGCACATTCGTATATATACATCAAACATTAGCTGAATGTGAAGATATGCCATCGAGAAGTGCAAGTTTTTTAAAATAATATAAAGTGTACTTGAAGTATCAAAACCGAGTTAAAATAACCGCGGGCGGAATATTTCCCTTCTCTCTCCCTTTCTCTTTCTCTCTCTCTCCGTTTGACTTACACAAACATATAGACTCTCATTGTAATACCGCATACGCTTACCCCTACATCGCTCCAAACTTCCGATCAAAGTCAATTCATTGCGGTGAATTTGATTACTTCCGAAAACACGCTAACGGTCGAACGAGTATTATTCTAAGAAGGTTTCGAACAAATCATCGCCCACGTTTCTCGTTCTACATATCACTAATAGCTAAAAAAAAAAAGAAAAAAAACTGTGTTCCTCACAGGATTCCAATCGATCTTCTCGAGCTTTCTCGAAATTGACAGCGTGTGCCCCGAGACTCTTGAACGGAGGTGTACGGTGGTTGCGGCACGTCCCTGCAAAAAGCTCGCGGGCGCAACGAGCGTTCAGGGGGCAAAAACCGACCTCGATATACGCGACAAACGCCGCGCGATAAAGCGCTGTGGTAGGATTAATAAGGAATTAACATGGACGCAAGAAAGCTCCTTGCTAATTACGTTCGTTGCCCGGCTCGCGTAGGGTCCTAAGCGGGTATAAGGGTGGTGGGGGCAGGGTTGGGGGGAGGGAGAAGAAGAGGAGGGACAGGGTTTGGAGGGTACGCATCAAGGACTTCGGGACGTATCTCACGATGCCGGCTTCCTGGAAGTTTGAAAATGCGGGCGGTGCTAGAAAGTTTTCTCCCGTCGTAGATCGCGTCTAAACGTATTACCCGGTGACGCGCACACGAGACGTCGAGTAAACCGGAACTTTCCACCGGAAGCGCCCGAGCTTTCGTAATTGGGAGCGACATGGCGGGCCCGGGCCGAGTCTTTACATTTTGCATTCGTCTCGCGAACGACACTGCGATGTTGCCCTCGACGGAATTCGCGTATCCCTTCGGGTGGGGGCGGATATTCCTCTGGAAGACGGAGCGGGAATCCTTGCGGTTTTGTCTAGATTGCCGCGTTTTGCGAAAAGTCCCGAACTCTTTTTCCCCCTCGCGTATTTACTTTTTCTCCTCTTCCGCGAGGACGAATGCGTGACTGGCCATGCGTATTCGGGGAGCGCGTGTACTTTCGAACGGAATTATCCTTTCTCTCGATGAACACGCGGACGATGATACCTCTTTTTTCGGAGAGCCTTGTGCCAAAGGACGCGCGCTGGTGATATTTTTCTTTTAGTGAAGAGCGATCTATATACGGAGGAAGCTCTTGATATTGCGGTCGATTACGCACAACCCTTGTCACTCGTGGAATCAGTATTATCGATTATCTTGGAATTAGATCGTTATATATTCCCAAGAAATCGACCCATCGGCTATGGATACACCGTTTTGACTTTGAAAGCAATGTCGGTATAACGGATAGTTTGGCTATCGCGAATATATCGACTACGTATAACCGGTGTTGGTGGGAGAACCAATATTTGCTGTTCTTTGTAACGTAGATCGACATAGATGCAGGATAATATTCTACGCTGATCGGTACAAAGCAACTTGAGATAATCTACGATGGTGAACGGACCCATATCGGTGGAGCTCATCATTGTAGATCGTTGAATAAAGTTCCAGAAATTGTGATATCGACAGGATCAAGGTTAATACAATTTCGGCGCAGGATCAAGATGATCGATGAAAGTTTCCGTTGCGTGATTTGCGTTATATTATACTTATGTTATATTATATAATGCGTAATGAACGGTCGATATGATTTCTTAACACGCTGAATGTCCAGTATGAATCACTGGAGTTTCTCCTGGGATCCAAATCCGAGACTGGGAGTGTAAACAGCGCGATATGATTCTCGACTACCATTAGTCGAGAGTTTTTCCGCGTTTTAATTAATTTTTACCCGAGTAAGTATTCGTTCACCAGATGTTTTATGGTTATTTGACCAGCTCGTTACCTGGTCACTCTTCGCTTGAGTTTTTATATTTTTTAAATTAAACATTTTTTTTAACTTTATGTAATATTTCAAAAACAAATTTTAATATAAATATCATTTTTATTTTTTAGTATAAGTATATTTTTAATGTTTTTCTGCCATATAGTTTATTATTGCTTTATATTGTGTACATTCGTTACAATTGTGTTAGAAGTAAATTGACTACAAATTACCTTCAAAATCGTGTTTTAATTGTTCGAAGAAAAGTGTCACCCGTTTACGCGTAATTTCGTAGAAATATAGACGGTACCCATATATAT